>NEWO01000072.1:839888-888245 GCA_003013225.1 Phalaenopsis aphrodite
AGGTCTATGATGTCAATTTTTTGTGTTTTAATTGAAAAATGAACTGAAATTTTTATGGATGATTTCTTAGTCTTTAGGACTTCTTTCAAGTTATGTTTAGATCATTTAATAAGAGTTCTAAAGCATTGTGAAAAAACAAATTTTGTTCTCAACAGGGAAAAATGCTAATTTATGGTTGCAGGAGGAATAATGTTAGGGCATAAAATTTCTGAAAAAGGTATGATAGTTGATCCAGTGAAAATTCAAGTTATTGTTGAATTACCACCACCTACGAAAGTGAAGGGAATAAGAAGTTTTCTAGGACCTGTTGAATTATATAGACGTTATATTAAATATTTTTCAAAAAAATTTTAAGCCTTTATGTCAACTTTTAGAAAAATATGTCAACTATGATTTTGATGATGAATTTATATATGCCTTTAACTTATTAAAATAGAAATTAATCACCGCACATTTTATTGTTTGACCTGATTGGACAAAATCTTTTGAATTAATGTGTGATGCTAGTGATCATGCAATAGAGGTTGTTTTAGGACAGAGATATAACAAAATGTTCAAAGTAATATACTATGTTAGTAATATCTTTAATAAGACTCAAATTAATTATAATACCATTGAAAAGGAATTATTAGCTGTAGTAATTGCTTTTGATAAATTCAGATCTTATCTTATTGGAACCAAATGTATTATGCATCATGATCATTCTGTTATTAAGTATTTAATGATGAAGAAGGATGCAAAACCACGATTAATTCGATAGGTCCTTCTAATGCAAGAATTTGATTTTCAAGTTATGGATAGGAAGGGTACTGATAATCAAATAACTAATCATCTGTCAAGGTTTGAATAGGAAAATGAGAAAGATTTAAATGATGAAGCTAATAAGAACTTTCCTGATGAACAATTATATGGGATTAATGAATGACAAATTATGTGGTATGTTGATATAGTGAACTACTTGGTTAGTAATATTTTACCTTACATATTATATAGCCATCAAATTTAAAAAGTCATTTATGATTCAAAATCTTAGTTTTGGGATGAACCTCATTTATATAAACAATGCAAGGACTTCATTATTCAAAATGTGTACCATTATAAAAAACTCAAGAAATTATTCAAAAATGTTATAAATCAGATTTTGGGGGACATTTTGAAGTGGATAAAACCACATTTAAGATTTTCAAAATTGGATTTTATTTGCCTACTTTATTTTGGGATGTTAATAATTATACAAAAATATGTGATCAATGTCAGAGAGTAGACAATATTTCTAGAAGAAATGGAATGCCCCTAAATTTTACTCTGGAGGTTGAAACTTTGATCTTTGAGGATTAGATTTCATGAGACTATTTGTACCGTCTTCTAGAAAGACTTATATTTTAATAGATGTGTATTATGTTTCCAAATGGATTGAAATATTTGTTTTACCTCGCTGTGATGCTAAAAACGTAGCAAAATTTTTAAGAAAGAATATTTTCATAAGATTTGGAATGCGATGAGTTATCATTACAGATGGGGGAAGTCATTTTCAGGAATAAAATGATTGAAATATTANCTGATATTAATCAACTTATCTAAATGATTTGCAACCAAAAATGGGTTTAATTGGTAGAAACCCACATCACTTTACCAAATTATAAGATAAAAAGAGTACCTAAATTTTACTCTTGAGGTTGAAACTTTGATCTTTGAGGATTAGATTTCATGAGACTATTTGTACCGTCTTCTAGAAAGACTTATATTTTAATAGATGTGTATTATGTTTTTAAATGGATTGAAACATTTGTTTTACCTCGCTATGATGCTAAAAATGTAGCAAAATTTTTAAGAAAGAATATTTTCATAAGATTTGGAATGCGATGAGTTATCATTATAGATGGGGGAAGTCATTTTCAGGAATAGAATGATTGAAACATTAACTCAAAAATTTGGGATTAAACATCGTATTACCATAGCTTATCATCCTCAGATTAGTGGTTTAACATCCAATCAAGAAATTAAAAGAATATTAGAAAAAACAGTAGATCCTAAAAGAACTAATTGGTCTGCTAAACCTGATAATGCTTTATGGACCTATATGACTGCTTATAAAACACTTATAGGAATGATACCATATATGCTCATATACGGAAAAGCATGTCACTTGCTAGTTGAGTTGGAACATAAAGTTTACTAGGCAATTAAAGAGTTTAATTATAATTTGAAAGATGCTGGAAATAAGTGATAACTGCAATTAAATGAGCGCGATGAATTGAGAAATGAAGCTTATGAGAATGCTAAAATTTATAAGGAGAAAACAAAATTTAAGCATGATTAGAAAATTCTTAAAAAACAATTTTAAGCCTGAGCAAGAAGTATTGCTTTATAATTGAAAATTGAAATTATTTATAGGAAAACTTAAATCCAGGTGGTCAGGTCCATTTATAGTGGTAAGAGCATATCCATATGGAGTTGTTGTTATTGATAATCTAAAAGGAGAGTGATTAAGCTAAATTAACTCAGATTAAAATCTTACATGAGTGGAGAGGGTCCTGCATTTAAAGAGATCCTAATGTTGGGTCAACCCTAAGTAAAACAATGGTTATGTAGGGCTGACAATGTTAAACCAAGCGCTTTACAACTCATAATTATCGGTGTGATTTGGATTTGAATTATTGTTGTGATGAGTTCAATATAGTGATTGTGAGTCATATACGACTTTGTTGGCACAAAACATTATTATTTTTGAAGGACTTGATGTGTGGAAGAAAGAAAATTTAGAATTGATTATATTGGTTTATAGCGCCACAGTTCGTATAACTCCTCAAAACCGCCAAAAATTCGGTTTCTTTTCTTCTTCCTCAATATAAAACTGCCTATGATGAGATTTGAAGTATCCCTACGACATTCCTAAGTATTCTAAGGAGATTTGAGAGATCATGGAGAGCAATGACAATGAGAGATTTGAAGAAAGGAAGTTGGTGCATAAGGATGATCAAACATACTTTAATGGATATCTTGCATTAAGTTTGGAGCGTCTCATGGTCAAACTTAAGAAGATTGAAGGTGAGATTTATCTCTTAAATACAAAGGTTGAAAAGTTGTCCCACCATTACGAGCATATGGATTGGCAGTTGAAACTGCAATTCAATAGTTTAGCTTGTTTCCAAGATAGTCAACTAACTATGTATAACAACAATTGGATCAACGATAAGTTTTTTAAGGAATTTTCTCGTGCTCCTTTATACCATTGCTATGGTTGAAATTTTTTTGGTGAGTGGAATGGAGAAAATGACCACTAATCAAAAGTGGTCCTAAAGGTTATTTTTATATAAATATTTTTGTTTTAATGTTATGTAATTCCATGTGGTGTGCATATCATATTTGTGTTAAGACTTAGTGTTATTTATATTGTCTTTGTTCTATGAACATCTAAATGATGTCTATGTGGTTGTGTTGTATGTATTGAACCTATATTTAATATAAGAAAACTAGTTTTGTTGTGTTGTGAAAATTTGGCCTTATGTGTTCATATTGAAATTTGTGAATTTGAAATTTTGGAATGACGACAAACTCAATAACTATAAATGTGGTCATTAAAATTTGAAAAATAACTATTTTGCGTCCTAAATTCTCTATTTCCTTTTCAAATTTACAAAGGTTTTTAAAATTTGGATGGTTATGAACATCACTATATTGCCACTTCTTAGCGCTATAGAATTATTCATCAGGTTATGCAGGGCGCTATAACGCCTCCGCCCAACGCTATAGAACCGAACTAACTCGTGAGCATTTTAAGTGCCTGAAATCACGTTTTTCTGATGCTAACCTGCCGGATGAATCTGATGATTTAGTTTATGTACAAGGGCAATATGTGGATATCAGTTATGTTCATATTAACCACATATACCAACTACATAGTGCTCCAACCTGCTTTTTTTCTTAGTTCCATCCCGTTGATGACAAATTGGATGAGATTATGGGATTTTTGACTGATGGAAATGGAGTCTAGAAGATTAAAAATGGGCGACAGGTAAAATTTTCTTTCTCAAAACTTAATGTTCATTCTCGAGCTTGGCATTATTTCATATCTAGTAGATTACTGCCTACCAACCATTTCAGTGAGGTGACCTGTGAGAGAGCCACTTTGAACTATTGTATTCAGATGAAGTAACATATTAACATTGGCTCCCTTAGTTATACAAACATTCTTGTTGCCTCAAGAGGAGGGACTACAGGAGGTTTGTACTACCCTGCTATTATTACTACTTTGTGTACTGGATCTGGAGTGAAGTATGAAACTTGGGAAGAAACTATTTATTAAACCCAAGATTTGGACTTTATTTTGTTCGTAATTAGTTGTATTTTTATTGGAGGGTGCTTGTATATAGTTTTTTGTTTATGTTAAACTTTTAGTTCTACTCTTTATATTTTGCTCCAATTTAAATGCTAAAGTAATATTTAGTTTATATATTTATAGTTATGCATGTTAATCTTATGTTTATCACTACTCAATACTTGTATTTTCTACTTGTACCTGCAATAATTTCATGTTTTAAATTTTTAAAATTTTTTTCTTTCTTCATGAACTTATTTGCTTTAAATTAGTTTAAAAATTTAAGTTTAGGGAAAACGAGAAAATTCTTTTTAAATTAAACTTTTTGTGTCCTCAGAAAATTGTATTTTTCAAAATCATTTTTAAAATAACTTGTGATATATAGAGTTAACTTTAGAAAACTATATTTTTGATTTTATGAAAGTCGTAGAAAACTTAAGTAAAAGTTTTTGATAATGAAGGTCAATTCTAGAATTAAGATATTTAATATGAAGTATTTGGAGTTATGTTATTTAAAGTAAAGAAAAGTATATTTTTAGAAATTTTAAGGATCTTAGATTTATACTTGAAAAGAAAAAAATTGGGATTTTATGAAAAATATTAAAGCTAATACACATTTGTTGAAGTAAGGAAATATGAGATGCTTTTAACTTTAAGAGGACGATAGTGGACTTCAAAATCATTAAAGACTATCCGGATATAGTAATCCTCACATGACATATATAAAAAAAAAAGACAGAAATAGAGGATTGAAATTGATCCTAAAAGAAAAAGAAAAGCAAAAAGAGAAAATATGTGAGGAGAAACTTGGGAGATGTTAATAAAAAATTGGCTCTACTTGAATCATCTTAAAGAAAGAAACTTATTTACATTTCTAACTTAGACTTAGAAGTACTAGCACCTTTACTAACAAAATTCTCATGAAATTCTTGTTCTTGTAATTCTTACAAGTATCTTAAGTATGATAAATTGCAGTTATTTTTTAAATAAAAAGAAAATCATAACTTTTAAACTTGATTGTTACATATTCTTGTATTTTAATTTTTAACGTGAGAGGTTAAAAATTTTTCTAAAAGTTCCACTATATCATTTATAAAGCAGAAATTATAGAATTTTAATTTAAATTTGCTACATGTTATAAATTTTATATATAGTATAAGGAGTTACTTAAGGACAAGTAATGTTAAATTTGGGGGAATTTCATGAGCCATTTATTTATATTTTTAATGATATTGCACTTTAAAGAAATGTATTTTGTATGTTTTTGGTTTCAGATACATGAAATGGACATTTAAAGAAAATGAGAGAAAAAAAGAGCAAAAATGAAGATTTTTGTGTGACACTATAGTGCCACCCCTTGGCGCCATAGCGCCAGAGATGAGCGAGAAGGGTGCCATAGCACCCCAAACTAGCGTTATAGCATCAGTAACTACTTTTCTAGAAGATACATCAAATTTTTCCAAATTTTGGAGAGGTGTTTGAAGCAACCCTTGGTTATTTTCTGTTTTCTATTTAATGAGAAGGATATGGCCGAATTTAGAGACTTTTTGGAGCCGCAAAACTTCAATTGGGCGACAATAATAAGTTATGGTTTTCATATTTTGTGTTCAAGTGTAAGTGTGAGTGTGTTTTAGTGTATAGAAATTTGGAGATTGCTTAAAAGAAACTCCAGAAGTTTACTTAGGGAGAAGACATAAGATACTCTGTATTTGTATTTATGTTTTTGTTATAAGACTTGGATTTCAATGCAAATGTTTTGTTTTTGTTTAATCTCCATGAATTTTGAGTTGTTCCTTTTCTTTCTTCTTGCATATAGGACTTAATCTTGTGGGTTGAGAATGATTTAAAGATGACATTTTACTCCTAAAAAATGTGATGATATTTTTACCAAATCTTTATTTACTTTGCAAAGTGGTCACTTGTAAGGTTAAAATTCGTTGAGAAACATAATGACATGAGAGGGCTATGGTTTCACCCAACTAGTGGATACCACAATTCATTCTAGGCAGAACCCTTGCAATCACCTAAGGAGGAGTGCAAATAAATAGGTAAATAAATTTTGATTGGCGTAGAATTGGTTAGTTCTAGAGTGACAGACAAGATTCTTATCAATTTGGCTTAAGGTTTAATACCCTGATGCTGGGATTTAGTCATCACGGTGACATAGGATAGGGGAATATAGAAGTGAGAGGCTAGATAACGCTGATGTGGAGTCGAGATGTTAAGGACTCGGCCTTAATTTAGTTAATATTCTTTGCAAACACCAGGAGGGGGTAAAAAATAAGATATGCTTCTATTTGTCACAAAACATTAATTTTGTCTTAAATCATTTGAATCCTACATAAATTAAAATCTCTTTGCAAGGGGAATGATTTTCCATAATATTCAAACTCGTTGTTTTATTTTGTTAAGCTATTACATTAAGTTTTTACTTTCTTTAGTAGTAATTTTTCGTAAGCATATCATTTTAAATCTTTTAGCTTTTTAATTTACAATTTAAATAAAAATTTCACTTTATGTGAACAATCAAGAGTAGAATTTAGTAGAAATAAAAAAATGTTGCAACCACTAAAACCCATTGGAAATCCCGCTGTGCTAAATTTGAATCATTTGTGGGATCCAGGAGTGATAGTGATAAACCCTCCACATCAGCTATAAAATCATCTACTTCCAGTTCTGTTTCACTTGAAAAAATTATGGAATAATTAATGATTCAACAATCAGAACTTATAGCAATGTGAAACATAATAGATGGTATAAAAGTTAGAAATGCCTGTAATGATGAATATAAGCAGAAAAGGGTCTAACACGACATTACATATAAAGAGGTGAAGATTATATTTTAGAGGGGTTACCATATTGTAGAGTTTCCTACATGCCCCAGTTTCACGCCTTATGTGCAAGAGGAAGAAGAGGAAGAAGAGGAAGAGGATGATGAAGAGTAAAATTTATTTGAGATTTTGCTTGTTTTTGTGTTATTATTTGTTATGTTTTATTATTGATGGTATGAGTTGAAACAATTTACGTTTTTGGTTTGTGGTCCTATTGAACTAGTATATGTAATAGTAAATTGTATTTTTATTTTTCAGCATTTTTAGTTGCTTTAGTTTACTGTTTATGTCTTTAATTTATCTTTTCTTAGCAAATTCTTTGATATATTATGTCATTTAATATTTTAAAGCATGTACTTCTTAAATTAGCGCCTGCAAAATATCAAGAGCCAAGTTTCATATTCACAATTCTCTACATGTTCGTTTTATTTTTTATGCATTTATTGTTTTCGTTCACTTGTAAATTTTTTGTACTACATGTTTTACTTTTTATTTAAAAATTTAAGTTTGGGGACAATATTTCTCTAAAATTTTCTACTTGATCCTCACCCTGGGGCTTTTGGCTATACACATAAATATACGATAATACCGTCCCATAAGCAAGAAGACATCACTAAGATAAACCTAATAAGCAAATCTTAATTCAATCCACTAAAATATTGAACTATCAAGTTGCATCAATGGTAATGAAACATGAGATACCAAAAAATAAGAGCAACGAACAAGAAAATCATTAGCAGAATAAGTTTGACCAAGCTCCAAGGCAATTAAATTAGCCTCCAAGTAACACTACTCCGAAAATCAGTATATAGCATTCTTAAACACTTCTTCATAATCTAAGCATTCTATGATTGAGCCCTGATAGAGTCACGACTCAGTATACAGACGGAAGATAGTACATTTGTATCACGAACAACCCATCTTAGATCGATCTAGCAATCAAAGAAGTAAAAAAAAAAAAAAAAAAAGCCAAATAATAATAGCTCATTCAAAGAAGGAAAAGAAAAGCAAATAATAATAGCTCATTTAGTTCTCTTCTTCTTTTGGAGCTTCTTCCACTTGAGGAAGATACTGTAGGAGAGACCAGAAAAAACCATGAAAACGCTCCCCCATTGCTTTACTGATAGAGGATTGCCGCTCAGCAGAGAGGATACTACAATGCTGACAAACTTGCGGGTCGTGGTGATGGTAGTGTTGGCAAGAGAGCCAAAGCGGCTGATTGTCAAGAAAATAAAGTTTTGGCCCACAGCTCCACAAAGGCAAAACAAGAGAATATCCCATGCCACCTCAGGATGCTCCTTGCAGAAACTCACCGCAGCATAACCGGCAGCATTCGGCCACCCAAACATGTAGATGACGTTATATATTGTCCCCCAAAGGTTCATTCCCAGCATAATCTCCCACGCGCTAGTCTTTGGGTATCTACAGTTTTTATATGCATCATTTTGCAATGGTTCGGTTATGCATGCTTACGGTCCATGTAAGTACAAGGTTATGATATTACCTTTCTTTGATAGAATCTTGGGTTGCATTCGTAAAACCATCAAAAACTAAGTTTAAGAAGCAGAGTCCATAACCATAGGGCGCATTCGGGTGAGCGAGCTTGCTTATAGTTTTTGAGCTCGTCTGAAGTGGATTAGGATTAAAAAACGTCAGTCTTTACAAATGTATTCTTTACTGAATAATATTTTTTTTCATTTTATAGACTGACTGAGATGGGAACTAGCAGGATGGATTGCTAACTATTATATCACTCTATTTTTATATCATGTACAGTAATATTTGAGGAAAGAAGATTACCTTGGATAGTGCAAATGCGGATATGCCTCCAGCAACGAGGGAAGTGCATATATATTCTGGCAAAGTGTACTTAATGCCATATACAAGGGTACCCATCAGCATAACTGCATGTCACAGAAGAATATGTATGTCAATTCTTAAATGAATAAAAGCTTCATCCTCATCATCATCACCACCCTTTGAAATCAGCAAGCAAGTTGATTGTAAATAATTAATACCCTAGAAGCAGATCACAACAGCAGGTGCATTAAAAGGTGGAATTTTTATCTGGCTTCGATCAAAGCATCGACTTCTATGGCATTCTTGGTACATAAAATGGTAGGCCTGTAACAGCATATGTGCTTCAAAAGATACCCCGTTGAATTATGGTATAAGGTTGGCCTATATCGACAAACACATTTTATAGACCCATGACGACAATAAAAGGCAAGATGATTATAGACATCACAACAACTTTTATTTTAATTCTCAAAGTCGAGGTTTGTTGAAGGACTAAGCTCTTATAGTTACTTTGATTGTTCTGTAGTTCTACGAAAACTCTCCATAATGAAATTTTATCTATGTTTAGATGAAATATAAAGTTTGATAACCAAAGAAAGGGCTTAAATAAAAGTTAAACAAAAACCCAATATGATCAAAATCTACTGAAAACTAGATCATTAAGAGGGAAAGAGAAACTTTTGTTTCAAAACATGATATAAATTCATATCATCAAAACAACTTGATACTGTAGGTTATTGAGGAGCCAAAAAAATAATTTTGCAAAATCGATAGAGAAACAGTGGGGCAACCCCAATAAATCCCATGATTCAATCATTCCACCGAAAAATCCAAGATCAACTTATAAATAAAAGTTAGTTAACCCAACTTGATCGGAACATACTTGATATCAATCATGAAAAGCATTATTGAGGGGGACTTCACTGATTTAGGAAGTAAGAAAAAATAAAGTGACTTGGAGGCATAGGATGACAACCCTTATCAAAATCCCATGGTTCCATATTCTTAAGCTATGAAAATCATGGTCATCTAATAAAAGCATGTGGACTAATCAACAACCGAAAATTGCATTATCCAAAAGGACCTCATTAGCCTAGAGTGCAATAATACACTATGTCCTAATCCTATGTTAATGAATAGGATTTACAATCAATAATCATCAGAAAGAGAAACCTAAACTAAAAAAGTATTAACTTTGTAGTACTTACCATGAACGTAAGAATCTAGATGAATAATTTTCTACATAATATAAAAGATACTCTTCTACATAATGCAAAAGATATCAGTATATTGCCTTGCAACTTGATAAAATCAGATCAAAAGACCAACTATTGAATTTACATTTTGTATGGGCTAGACATGTTACTAATCCACCCGAGCACATTTGCAAAAATAAAGTTGATACGTCTCAGTAAATTTAGAAGCAGCAAACAAATCTTAAAGCTGGCATGCATATCAAAGAACATTTATAAAATATTTTTGCTTTGATTATCTGCTCAAATGGGACTCTTAGAATATATTCAAACTCACAAGGTCATATCATAATATAAATCAACAAGGCATTCGTAGTCATCATCCATCTTCACAACAAGCCAAATGCTTAATTGTCATTCACATCAAAGCATTAAGACAAGACATGTTCATTCATTTTTAAAATCCGATCAAGTTTTAGATGTGATAAAAATTTTAATAGAGAAGGTAATCATCTGCATAAATATCTCTAGCTATCAAAAAGGAATTATAGCACATCACAAAAAACAAAGCAATAAAATTGGTAACAAAGGAAGCATAAATCCATTACTACCGACCTACAAGAAAAAACAAAGTATTAAATATTTTAGGAACAAGTCCTAAAATCCAGACTTGCAATGCATCAAAGACGGCTAATATACCCCATTTGTCATGAAAAGATAAAATCAAGCTTGCTTAGGGATTGACTGTTGAAAGTCAAACATGATCTTACAGGTGCTTTATAATGAGCATAATGCTCAAGAAATAAGCATAAACTTGTGAGATCAATGTCAATTGCACATTGCAGGAGGAAGACGTAACAAAAGATCAATGGGGTAAGACACTATCGACGAGTGACAGCAAGCGGGGGGCCAGTGAAAGCAAGTAACGGACAAGAAAGGTGTATGATGACGATGATTTTTGTAAGCATTATAATTATTGCACAAGTAGCAGTGTGTGAGGCCATTTTATTGTACACAACTAAGAAATGAGGCACATATCTTGGGTTCCATTTTAGTGATGCACTGAGTGGCCGGAAAAGCTCAGTGGGTTGCACTATGTAAAGGATGAACCAGTGGTCCAAATATTAGAATTAGCATTTGTTTGCATGGAGTAGGAAGATGGCGACAACAAGTGGCATGTGGCCATTATGTGGAAACAGGAGTCAAGATGTAGGTATAGGGTTGCGGTTGCATTTGTGTGGCGTGTTGGATATGCAACTGAGAGAGGTATGCCATATGATCTAGGAGCAGGGGAAAGATAGGAAGCCATCGTGTGAGAGGTATGCCACATGATATAGGAGCAGGGTAAAGATGAGAAGCCATCGAGTGATGTACACGGACTAGGCAAATGGAAGATTGAGTGCATGACATCACATTTTTTTTTTCATGAAGCATCAAGCATGAAAATTTTCTATCATTAAGGATATTTGGAATGGCAGGTAGACGATATTTCAAAATGGATTGAAATTTCGAATAACTAACCATAAAATAATTTAGTGTTCCGTATGAAACCTTTTAAATCAACAAAAAATTAAAGAAAAGACTGCCAATGAACCATTCTGAAAATCATGGCTTTCCAAAAGAGTAACTTGTTCTTTTTTTTCAGAGTAAATAAAATGAATATGAATGGTATCAATTAAAATGTGTTTCAGAAATAATATTGAAGATGAAGTTGTTGGCATATAATTTTAATATCTTACTACCGTTAAAACTAAATTTGGGAAAAAAGACTGAAAATTTTTTTATGTCCAAATGAAAATTCTACAGATTGAGGATGAAATTGATATTGGCATCAGTAATCTCACCTGGAATCATCTTTGATGACTTCACCAGGACCTGCACATAAAGCAAAGTAAAAATATTACAATTTCATGTATTTTAACAAAAGGTTTTCTGAGAAATAAAATAGAACATTGAAATTCTATAAAACTATTTCTGGAGTTGTTTCAAGTAAAAGGCACAAGAGTGCGTAGGAACCCCAATAAGGTTTGTTTTGTTTCAGCCAAGTAAATCAAAATAAAAAATTCTATTAGTATCAAACTATCATTTATAACACTGGCATCCTTCCATGAGATTCTACATCTTCTAAACCTACATACTCGGCTAAAAAATCAACTTTAATTATGCATAGAACCGGCATTCAATTTGTGCAGCATTTAAGTAAAATTAAATCTAGCTCTCAAAGAAGAAAAAGCAAATTATGATAGCTATATAAAATAAAACAATCAAAAAACTTCTCTGGAATCTCATTTTCTGCTTTGTATAAGAGGGGAGGTATATATACAACTCAGAGGTACTACATAATAGGAATAAATTAAAAAAGAAGGGAAACACAATTAGGTGCCGGAAATCCGATAGGAAGTACACATTATAATTTGAGAGTCGTAGAGAAATGGATCCGATAGTACATAGCCTCGATCCATGTGCCCTTAGATGATTGCCAAGAGCACAAAGCCTCGATCAATGTTCATTCAGTTTTCTAATATGATTGGAGCAAAATTTCAACACTACCCCTTAAACAGGATGGTAGAGGTCTACCATTCCAAATTTTCTTATTGTATTTTTAAACATTAGGTTGTTGAGTTCTTTGGTAAATATATTAGTTGATAGATTTCTTGTAGACACATATGGAATACAAATCAGACAACTTTTCAAATTCTCCTTTATAAAGTGTCAATCAGCCTCAACATGCTTAGTACGATCATGTTGTATATGATGTGAAATATTGATGGCTGATTTATTTTCACAATATTTTTTCCTAGGCTATTTTCACTTGATTTTTCAATTCTATAATTTAAATTTAAACCATAGAAGCAAACAAATCTCTTGCATAATGACTCTAAACTCGGTTTCAACATTTGATCTTGAAATTATATCATATTTCTTACTTTCCCAAGTTAAGAGAATTCCTCCAAAAAATGTATAATAACCTGAAGCAAACATTCTATCTACCAGCGACCCAGCTTAATCCACATCTTTGTATCTTTCAACTAATAAAGTATCATGTCTTTTATTTAAAATTCCTTTTTAGGGCTTGATTTGAGATATCTCAAAATCCTATAAGTGATTTGAAAGTACAATTTTTTAGGTTTTTGCATGAATTGATAAACTAGACTTACTGCAAATGTGATGTCAGGACGAATGTGAGGTAAGAAAATTACATTCTCCCACTAACCTTTGATATTGTCCCTTATCTACAACATCTCCTTCATAGAAGGTCCAATTTTTCTCCTAGTTCAATTAGAATTTCACATGGCTTGCACTCTGTCATCTCAATTTCTTTTAATATATTCATAACATATTTCTATTGGAAAATGAATATCCCTTATTTAGATTGAGACACTTCTATTCAAAAGAAGTATTTCATTTTTCCGAAGCCTTTAATTTCAAATTCATCAACAAACCTTTCATGAGAGTTTCTTGTTTTGATTGAGATCTCCTATGACAATCATAACGTCAACATACACAAAAAGAATTAAGATTTTATCATCAATAGAATAATTTATGAAGAGAGTATGGCTTCGTTAATTCTATTTGATTCAACTCCTTCCATGGCTTTTACTTCTTACTTTTGATTGTCAACTCCTATAACAATCATATCGTCAGCATAAACAATATGAATTGAGATTTTACTATAAAAAAATGTATTTTACGAAAAGAGTATGGTCTCATTAACTCTATTTATATCCAACTACTTCCATGAATTCTACAAACATATCAAACCAAGCTCTCGATGATTTTTTGTCCATACAGGGCTTTTTCAATTCGCGCACCTAATTCTTTTTAAAAGGAATATCAAATTTTGATGTTCATCCATATAAAACTCTTCTTCGACATCACCATGCAAGAAAACATTTTTTACATCATATTATTGTATAGGCAGCCCATAATTTATTGTTAGTTATATTATATAGTATTCATTTTTGCAATAGGTGCAAAATATTTTTTATAATCAATCTCATATGATTAAGTATCATTTTGTTACCAATCTTGTTTTATATCTTTCTAGGCTCCCATCAATATTGTATTTTATTGTGAAAATCTATTTGCATTCTATTATCTTTTTTTCTTCCAGTAATTCAATGATCTCTCATAGATAATTTTTTTCTAAGGCATTTATCTCTTCTCCCTTTGCTTCCTTCAATTTTTTTTATTTTCAAGTGCCCCAAATAAACTTTGTGGAATGGAAATATGATTGATGTTGATTTTAGTTAAAAAGGCTTTATAAGATGGAGAAAATTTATAAAATAAGGTATATATTGAGAGATGAGATATAGATGAGTGATAGTGGGCTGAGTAGTGTTACTTGATAATAGTTCTGACTTCAGAATTTGCTTGAGAACTTTGTTAGATTTGTTCCTTCTTGTAAAAACATGAAGAGGGATACTTGGTACAAAGTTTCTATATGAAATCTTTTTTATTATAGGAAAGTCAAGATGAAAGAAATCATCAAATTTTTCATCAAAAATAGAATTCTGTCCCAAAAAGTAACATCCATTTAAAGGAAGAGCATTTTTGTGGGTGGATGATGGCACTTGTACCCCTTTTGTGTGCAAAATAGCCTATGAATGTATACCAGAGAGTTTTGGGTCAAATTTTCCTGATGCTATCTATGGATATAAAAAAAAAGTAAAACACCTGAAATTCTTGGAAGGATCTTTAAGTTTGTAAAAAAGAATTCAATCAATAGTTTGGTGGAGTTTTGGAATCAATCATTCTTGAGGGTATTCTGCTGGTTAAATAGGCAGTTTTTAGAATCACTTCTCCCCAATATTATTTTGATATTTAATTGTGGAGGAGAAGTGCCCTATTTACCTCTACAAAATGACAAATTTTCCTTTCCCACTCTATCTAATTGGGGAATGTGAAGATGGGAACATTTGTACATAATGCCCTCTCTTTGAAAGAATGATGTTAATGTGCGATTAAAATAATCATGAGCAATATCAATCCAAAAAAATGATTTTAAAAATAAACCGATTTTTATCATGACGAGCGAATAAAGGGAGTATAATGCTAAATCAGATTTTTATTTAACTAAATATACTCATATCAATAAAGTGCAACCATCAATAAAAATAACAAAATCAATTGTCGAAGAGATACTGAGAATTTTAAAGGATCCCTAGATATTAGAATGAATTAATACAAAAGATTGTAGGTAGTATGAGACATGAAAGATCTATTAAAAGAATGTCCTAATTTTTAAAAAGCGAAGGAAACAAATACTGAAGATTTTTAACATAAGGATGTCCTAATTTACAATGATAAGTCCAAAGGTTGTTGGTAGTATGAGAGATGAAAGAGCATGCTAATTAACTTCAATCTTCAAAAAGATATAACCCATCCTTTTTTTTTTGTTTGCCCAATCATCTTCTCTATAACGAGATCCTAAAAAACATAATAGTCAACAAAAAATATGTTTTAGCTGTAATATTTTTTGGTAAATTTGTGAATAGATAAGAGGTTAACTATAAGTTATTAGACATGCAATATATTACAGAGAGTTATGTTGGGAGAAATTAAGATATTTTCCTGTCTTGTAACAGTTTGTAAGGATCCATCAGCAACTTATATTTTTAAATTGCTAGGGTAAGATTTATAAGATTGAAATATATTGGCAAAGTTTATCATGTGGTCGGTGACATCTGAATCTAAGATTTTTAAAGAGGAAGAATTATTAGATGCACTAAAAATATAAAAATTAGAAATCATATATTCTAAGAAAGAAAGCAAGATCCTGCTGATTTTTCTAAGGAATTGAGAAAATTATTTAATTTATTGATTTATTCTAAATTGAGTACTTTTGACTCCACAAGACATGTCTTTCCTTTTCTTATTTTCACCCTTTACTTCTTCCATGGTCTTAGAGTCCTCCATGAAGTTTCCAACATTTGTCTTTGATGTGCCCTTTCCTTTTGTAGTAGTTGCACCAAATAATTATTCTGAAAGAAGAATGTTGACCTTTTTTAAAAGATGGTTCTATGACATAAAGCCTCTTATCTTGGGATTCAAAATTTTTCATGACAAATACCACAAGGGGGCTAAACTATCGATCATAACTATCCTTTTTCATTCTTCAACTTGAACGAGAGAGAATACTTCAATTAGAGAAGATATATTTTCTCTACTTAAGACTTGAATTCCAATTTGGTCAAATTCATTATTGAGTTCTGCCAAAAACTCAATGATCATCTCTTGCTCGGTAAATTTGGTAAGGATTGTTGTATCCTCACAACAAAACATCTTAAAATCTTGGTAGGAGTCCAACACTAAGCAATACAACTTCATGGAGTTAAAAGTATTCGAATGACAGGAAGGTAATCTTATTTCAAAGTGGCGAGTATTATCTTAATTTCATAGATGAGTACAACATCTTTCACCTTTGAGTAGGTGTGTTTAACCGCATCCCAAACCTCTTTAGAGATGGAGAGAATCACAAATAATCCACTAATCTCCAGTAGCATGGTGTTCCACAACCATGTTATAATTATGAAATCAGTTTCTTCCCAAAATAAATTTTGGGTCTTTAGGCTCCAGAGTTAGATTCACAAGATGTTAAATCATTCCCTTCCCTTAGAAAAGTCTTCATAATTTGGGACCATTTAAGGTATTTTTTTTTGTTTAAGCAATATGATGCTTGAAATACCCGATGTTCTCATTTAGTCTGATTTTCATCATTAATCATGGTTGATTCCTTTGAAGGGAAGTCAAAGAACCCAAACATTGTGCAAAGAAGAAGAATTAGATAAGTGGAATAATGTTAGAACAGGAAACTCTAACCTTAAGAAATAAGAATAAAGGTAGAAAATGAAAATCCTAACCTTAGAAAATAAGAATAAAAGTTGAAACGAATATCCTAACCTCGCTCCAATACCATGTAAAAAATAAATAATAAAAAATCTTCTTAAGAATCTCATTTTCTTCTTTATACACGCATTACAAAATAGGAATAAGTTAAAAAAGGAGGGAAACATAATTAGGTGCCACCTATCATATAAGGAAGTATATATATTACAATCCAAGGTTGGTAGACAAATAGATCCAACAGTACAAAGTCTCGATCTGTGTCATAATTTTTTTACAATTGCAGTCACAAGTAAATAGATCCAACAGTACAAAGCATCGATACGTGTACCTTCAATTCTCTGCTCTGATTGGAGCATATTTTCAATGGGAAGTTTATATATTTCTTGAAGAAAAGTTGTTAACAAAGAAAACTAGAGCATAATTTTATGTATCATAGACTGAGTTTGTTAATTGATTTAAAAACCAAGTTGTGCTTGAATCCTTCAATTTATTTATATAAAAAAAATTAAAAAAAAAACTATTTTCTCTGAACTGCATTGCTTCTTCTAGTACATCAAACACAAACAGTTGATTCATGCACTCTCAAAAGTCCAAATAGATAGCTTGCACAAAACCAAGGCTTAGAGTATAGGAAAATATATCTACCAAGATAGTTAGTTATCTTGCAAACCAACCTTAGACTCAGCAAATGAACAAAGATCCCAATAAAACTTTCAAAAGTATAATCAGGGATTATTCATGGTGAGCACATTTTAGGTAAATTGGCCTTGTCAACTAAACATAGCTATTCTCATCAAATATTCTAGGAAATTTCATTCAAGTTGTTTCAGTTCTTTGGTCCCCACTAAATTGGATAATAATAAATACTATAGTACATTCATAAGTGGAATATATTCATTCAAGATGAAAAACTTCCTTATAACAATTCGGAGAAGAGTTCATCATCACCATCACAAGCCTTATCCAGATATTTGGTGCCAGAGCTATGAATCCTAATTTTCTATTAAATCTTGTGGAGTGTTCCTTGAGGAACTAAATCCATTCTTCGCAAATTATTTTAAACAAATTATATATTTCTTATCTTGGATCTACCTCCGCTTCATTCTGAAATCATGAACACTAATTTTATATGCATGTACAAGTCGTGCATTTTTACCATTTATTCATGTTCAAATTAAACTAATACACTTTCAATTACCTAACCTATAATAGATGTCATTCAACATATTCCTCTGTTAGAATAATTCATTTTACTCTTAGATTTTCCATGCATCAAAGTAAACATTCTCATCAGTATCATGTCAGATACCAATAACCTTTGTACAAGCCAACACTCATATCCATACAAAATGACATAATTACAATTTCATAAAATTTGCCATTAAGTACTCTATGACTTCGTATTGTCATATGACACAGTAAAGGCACATATGCAATTTAAACAAATAGTCTTACCACAAAAATTAATATTCAGAACTATATCGCCAATTTTTAATATAATAAATCCAAGAAAATTTAAACAATTTAATTTATAGTGGAACATTGGAAACACCAAACTAACTTTAAATTGTGCTGGATCAATCAATGCATGGTAGCCAAATTATAAAACGGTATGAATTTACAATTACTTGTGTTAAACAATGCTAATCTCTGAATCTATTTTGCATGACAATACAAAAGAGGCAAAACTTTGAGACATGCCTGGAAAATCCCTTTGATTGAACTCAACATATGGAGACCTAGGAGGGATGTTTCAAATTTAACTTTATAAATTAGAAAGAAATACAAACATTACACACAATTCCTATGTATTTACATACTTAACACCTAAATTTTGGTATTTATTTTTGCATCACTTTATCTATTCATGAAAAGGTGTATTTCATTTTTTTTTAAAAGTTAGTATAGTGGTATTTTTGATGTGATATGAAATATTTAATTGCTATAAATATAAAAAAAATACAAAATTTAGGTTTTAGATATGTAAATACATAGCAATTGAGTGGTGTGTATGTAAATCGTTCAAAGAGTACCAGATTTGAAAGTTTAAGGGTGGCGTTTAAAAGCAAAGTAGGAAGGAATGCCCCTAGGACTAATTTTTTCACCTAAACAGCTCCGAATTAATTAGTATCAGCTCCGAATTAATTAGTATATCAGTCGAAGACATAATTTATTATATATATATATATATATATATATATATATATATATATATATATATATATATATATATATATATATATATATATATATATATATATATCCAAGATTCATGAATAACTCAATTTTATATAGCTTTTAGTTGAACAATGATAAACGGTTACTTTTTTGAAAATATAAAACATAATAATAAAAACTTCACAAAGAAAAACTACAATGTCAACACATACCTGAGCAGGGTAACTTATGTACTTGAGAGCTTCAATCCCCATCGCCGGACCAATTGTGTTTGTGATACTGGCGCTCCAATAGCTCCACAATGGAGCACCGCCGGAAGATCTTCTCGAAAAAAGATTAATCACTGCCAAAATACAACCCAATGAACTCGACACCTAAAGTTGCGACAAAATTTTCAAGCAAAACAATCATTACTGGAAACTCACTCATCAAAGACCAGATATAACAAATCACATTTTGAGCCAGATTCAGGAAAGCAAGATGCTCGAAGCGCTTCCCATCCGGTCCAAAGCGTTTAGTAGATCTGGTCACGAAGCTAACACACATCAGGAACCCTAATATCAATATCTAAAGAACGAGCAAGATATCGGCAAAGCTTACACGGTCTCCTGAAGAATGCCTTGGTATATATAGGAGGCCCAGATGCCAGCCACACAGAAGGCCAATACCAGAACGCGGGGGACACCTACGGGGACCTCCATGATGGGAGTGTGGAGGCTGATCGTGCCGCAACACTTCCAGATCTGCCGGCCGGAAGCCGGCGATGCCGCAGGGAAGGGTTTGAAGGAGAGAACGGCTGGAATTCGAAGGGAGGAAGTTCGAATCGCGGCCACACTTCGATTTGTGGGGGTTGAGTGGAGCATGAGGTAATATCTACCGCAACATTCGACGTATCAATGCTAACGTGGCATAATTTTATTGGATGAAAAGACAAGGTCCTCTTCTAATTGGTTGCCTAGACGTGGTTGACTGAAATCAAATGGTCGTGAGTTGCCCTTGTGGTCGTACATTGACTAGTAGAACAAGCATTTTTAATAAGTGATATATACATATTTTTATTTAAATTTTGGCATTTAAATTTGGGCCTTATTTTATTGGAGGAGGATTTACCTACGTACCATAGAAAACTATTTTATTAGCATATCTAACCCCAAAACTTTGCTATTTATTGTTCTACCACCTAAAACCATACAAAAGCAATCAAATTCCCACTTCTTGAGCTCTCTATTCCTCGCTCGTTAAGCCGAAACTCTTAGGTTGTGTTTGACTATGATTTGAATTTACATTAAACATGATTTATTAAATCCGCTGAAATCGAATTTATCTTACTCTACAAATCTCGCGAGCGACCACGAGTGACATCCCTTAAATTCACCTCATAGTTGGATTTAATATATCCGGATTTACAACATAGTAAACGAAACACAAAAGATATTCACAAAACACGAGAGATTTTGATTTAACGGAGCATTGAATTTAATTTTTGTTTTTTTTTTATGTTTGAAGGATTTAATTTAAATTCATGGCAAAATCTCGTAAATTGTATACTACCAAACGCCTCCTTACAATCGCAAAACCAACTGATACATCAAAAACAAAAACCAACCTCATCATCATCTTGTTCCTCTGTGTGAATCAGCCCATCATCATTTGAGCTCGCTACTCCACCATCAATATTTTCCTCGTCATTGATCTCGTGCCCCTATTGTCGCATAAGCTCGTATGAATCATCTTGTCATTCCTTTGTGAAACCCTTGCGCCAAAAGTTTACCCTTTCAACTTGGAGCAAGCCACTTCGTCCTCTTCTTCAAAGTAGGTTAGTTCTTCCTCTTCCTCAACATATCCCCCTTCTTTTGTACTTCCTCTGTCATTTTAGTGCATGAACTCTAGAGAAGATGTACCTCTTCAAAGTCCTATTTTCCCTACAAAAGTTGACTAAGTTAATGCATCTATAAATCAAAGTGAACGCACTATAAAATACTTCTTTTGCACTTAGATTTGATTTTTCTTCCTTTTCTTGATGCATATCGACATCTATATAACTCCATAGCTTCAGAAAAATCCAACTTTCTATTTTGTGCTTATGATCTTCATTTTGAATTTGCACATGATTCATAGGATTTTGTGGATGCTAGAAGGTCAACATTCTCCATGTAGAACCACGTATCAGATTTTAATTGGTAGATTGATTGGTGATTAGGCTCATTTGGTTGCTTGAAGTTATAAAACATGCTTAGAAAAAAGGTGACTCCACTTGATTTTATCCTCTTATTGAATGTTGGTAGAACTGAACATTGATTTTAAACTTTAGAACTCCTTCAAAATCTCTAAAAAATGATGTGCTCATTTTCATACATAAAGAGTGGATAAATTCATCTCTTCCTTAAAAGCAACCAATTAATTCTTTATTATAATTATGCCTTTAGTTGATTCTTGGTACTAAGCATGAGCTTAGTTGAGTTGAATACTGAATTACATTTTTAAATCTAATCACACCAATTTTGTCACTTGTCATCTTTGTCTTTTAATGAATGTGTGACTAAATATTGTTATTTTGATTTCTTGTGATAAAAAAGTAGAGTTCTTTACACATAACATCTTAGAGTGTATATAAATATGTGTATATTGAACTTCCCATTATTATATCTATAAGAATATTGGCACTCGGCTTTATTGCTATTCTTATTACGTAAATATTTTGTTTGTTATCAAAACATCTTCCCAATACTGAGTAAACACCCATTATGATAGGCATCAAGATATCTTTTCATTAGTGAAATTCTCTTGTTTTTTATGCATGGAATACATTATAAACATATTTATATAACTTATTATTGCTCAAAGTATGGTCTTATACACATGTCATACATTATATACATATTTATATTTTCTTATAGCTAAAAAAGGCTGAAGCGATTTGGGATTTCTAGCCATGAGACAGAGCAAAGTAAGTGTTGTAAACTGATATTTGTAAATTGAGCTTTGATATCTCGTTTTAATGCATGTTCAACAAAGTCTCATTATATTGATCCACCTTTTTGTTATAGTGAAATCATCTTTTACAAAACAAATTTGAATCATTAGAGCATCCAAGACCATCGTATTTACTATCACTGTAGCTTTAAATGTAAATATTTACGTGTTTCAAAGGTTACAACACTGCAAGAAAGTTATATAGATGTCACTGAAAGAAATCTGAAGATGATTGCTATTTCACTGAATGGGTTGACGAAGTTGAACACGCATCAGATAACACTAGTCAGGCTAGAGAAACATATTCTGTTAAATAGACCCGAGAAACAAATTATGTGGAAAAGCTATTAAGAAGAAATGATTCTATCTAATATAAGCTTTATGAAATTAAAATCATGTTAATGTTGGTAATTATATATGTACTTGTGGTTGTAGTTTTGCGTTAAGTATGTGCTCTATTGAAGTCAGTTTTTGTGTATTCGAAGCAATGGTTGCCTGTAGATTGAAGTTTAATTTATTCTGCTTGTAAAATGTAGTCTTGCTTGAAAGAAATTTGGTTTATGAAGGTTTTGAAATCCAATGAATTATTACTTTTTGTGGCAGCAATGCTTAATTTTCCCGTTTTTATTTATGTGAATTATAGAAGTTTGATTTACTTGTGTTATTGAAATGAAGGATGATTATGTTTTGTGTTTGGAATATGTAACTAATGCACGTGATATGATAGGTCTTAAATGCTATATGTTGTGGCACATATTAATGATTGAAAGATTTGATTAACACTAAATTTCTATGTAATTACATATTTATTACCTTCAATTTTTACTGTTGTATATTACCTTTGTATGAAAAGCTGTATTTCACTTTTTAGGTGTTAGATATGTAAATACATAGGAATTTGGCCGTATGTATGTAAATTCCCCTTGTTCATTTGGATAATGTGCATGTAGTAAGTTTATCTCATGGATTTACGTAAGGAACGTTTCAATGGAAAGTAATATTGAGTCAGAATTTTTTTTTAACTAGAATTTAAGGAAAGTTTTAATTTGTCAAGAATATAAGGAACTAGAATTTTGGGCATTTTTTTTAATGGAAAGTAGTATATAAGGAACGTTTTAATTTGTCAAGATTCATCTTTTGTTGAACTAGAATATTAAAACCTAATTTTTTTTTTTGCAATCAGGTATATCGAGCTTTTAAATTTTATTTAAATGTAAAAATATTGTTTGATCTTTAGAAAATATTGCTTCCAGTTCATTGATTATAAATAGTTGTAATAAATGGGCTGATTCAACATTGTGAGCATACACAATGATTTGTGTAAGGTATGGAAAATGAGAAAAATATTGTTGGCAAAGCAACGAGCTCTAATGATGAGGTACAAATTTCCAAAGGAATAGGATGAGGATGAGGTATGGTTATTATTTCACACGGAATAGGTAGGTTTGTGATTGTAAGAACTTTGGCTTAACATGGAAGGAATGAAGGACTCATAAAGTGGTAATTTGATCACTTCCGGAAGGTTTTAGCATGTAGAATATAAAATAATAATGTTTAGGTTTAGAGAGTTAAAGTTTGTTAAAATTAGTTAAATTTTATTATATTTTGTTGAGTTTGTTAAGTTTTGTTAAGATTTGATAAAATTTGTTAAAGTTTATCAAATTTGAGCTAATAGGTTTTGAAGTGGGGTAAAAAAATTTTTGTAGTTTTTTTAAATTTATTGTGGAAATTGAGATTTTGAAATGATAGATTTGAAAGTTGAATGTTTGAATTTGAGGTTTTGATTATTTGAGGTTTGGATTCGATATTTGACCCTAAACTAAGGGGATGGATAAGCTAGAGAGATTTCTAGATAAAGCTGGCCCTAACCTTAAAATAAACGTAAACTATCAAGAAGGTTATGCGGCTTGACTAACCTAAATTTTGGGAATAATTCTCCTGCCCAATATGCTTGTGATTTTTCATCATTTCGGGTGCATTAGTATCCGAAGACTATTAACTAACCAAATAATTAGAGGTCTCCACTGTTATCATAGTTTGAATAATGTAGACATTCTCCCTATATGTGGTTTACAATGACTTTGTCATCAACCATGGTTTACTTCACTGATACCACTTGTAGGTGCAATCACACACTGGGGGCTCTTGCAAGTACACGTGTCATGTCAATATTATTAAATTTTAGAGTTCAAAATGTCAATCCCACAGTGAACGAGGTAATTTCATTAGGAAAATTTTTAGCCTACTGTATTAAAGTCCTAGCCTGAAAAGTTGAAAATGTTAAAGTTTGAAATGCTAACCTATTGCGTTACCACAAACCAAAAATTTTAATCCTACACAATTAATCCTACCTTTAACAATTTGGATTGAAAGATATCAAATACTTAAGAGGCTCTTCCTTATAATGAGTGGAGTGAATTACATGGAATGAAAGTTTAAAGTATTAAAATACAAGTGACAAATATGAACAACATTCTTCTGTACCCTCTCCTGAGTGCATAAGGAAGCTTGGATAAAAATAGCTTTAATTCTTTAAATCCCATAACTATCTCTTCAAAGCATATTTTCCTAACATTTGCATCCCTCTACAAGGCATATCAACATATACCCCATAGTTCAATGTGATTAACCTAGTTGATTCTACCATAACTTTCCCCAAGCCTTATGGTTCACAATAAAATTTAACGATTCACTTGGCTAGAATGAAAAGTATATTAAGTTTTAAGGTTAATCATCACCATTTGAAAACAAATAAATTACATAACACTTCTCATTCCATTCATTCTACCTAATCATCACAAGAAAGAGTTAATGGTTTACCCAAGAAGCAAGTTGATATCACCAACAAATACATTGAACACAAGAAAAATCCACTAAATCTTTGTTACAATAAAAATAAACAAAGCAATAAATAAAGATACTTATCTATTCCTCCTTTAAAAGGATCAAAGCTGACCCCAAATAGCACTCCTCCTGTTTTCCTCACTCTTGCTTAGTAGAACACCACTCTCTCAGCACTTAGAGGAACTATGGTTCCTCAAAGCAAAACAAAAACCCCTAAGTAACTAGCCAACATCATTCCTCTAACTCCTACAGTATATGATTATTTATAGGCTCTAATACTTAGCATCCACGTTGCCCTTTCTTCAGCACATGATTTCCCCATGACCTAACACTTGAACTGCGGAAACTACCCAAAACAGTTGCAGAAGCCAAGCTCTCAATTTGTTGAATCCTGCATGGGCGCGTAAGCGGCTAAAGGTTCGACACCTAGGCGCTAGTATTGCAGCGTTTAGGTGTCCAATGGTTGACACCTACGCGTCAAATGCTCAGGTTTGGAAGGCAGAGATTGGCGCCTAAGTGCCAGTGCCACTTTTCACCATTTACTTTCAAGTGCTCTCCTGGTTTCCTCACTTTAATTATCTATTGTACCTAAAAGATAAAAAAAAACAACTTTCTTAAAGTTCAATATCATCAATAGAAATGTATAAAATAAACTTAAATTTCGGTTAACTTTTTCATGCATCAAAACCTCCTTAACATAAGAGTTACTTATCCCCAAGTAACACTTCAATTTAAATAGTGATTTAACTAACTCAAAGGAGTGGGTATCATGCAAAGCTACCTGCTTCTTGCTTCAAAGGTTCCATACTCAAATCAATGCATTTATTCTTGTGACTAAGTTCATTTCATAAGCTTTAAAAAATTTAAACTCAATAAGCAAACTATAATTTCACATCCATTTCAAAAAGAAGTTAGTTTATATAAACTAGAACAAAGTAAATGCCAAATAATAAGAATAGAGCATATCCATTAGATACATTCCAATAATTTATAGCATTTAAGAAATTGAGGAAGATTGTGGAATTTTTTTCTTAATTTTGGAAGAGATGGTAGTAAAATCAATCTTTGGTAAGGCTTCTCAATTAATATTTTTCATATATACTCTTTTCTTTTTACATTTGGATGATTGTTGATCTCATTTTTGGTTGAGGTTTAGTTTTTCTTCCATTGAAGCCTATGATCTATCCATAGGACTTTTCTGTTGACTATTCCTAGAGAACTAATGATGGTACCCTCACCAAAAGAAATTCTAAACTCTTATTTTCTTATCTTAAAGTTTCACATATTGGTTCTAACCTCTAGCACTTAGTAGGTGGAGCCAATATGAGGGAGTTGAAGAGGAGTCCCCATAGGACTGTTTGGCCTTAGGGTTAGCCCTAGGTGGTGTGGTCTTGGTCAGACCTGCACACACACACTTGAACCTGCACTCACAACCTAAATTCTAACCCAAACATACCTAGCTTGATCCCCTACTCTATTGGAAACTCATGTGGGTGGACCCTAAACCATTAGCCTTGGGCTAGGGTTTGGCTAAGTCCAGCACATGGACGATCCAAAATGAGAATTCTCTTGGTCTCATGGCTCAAATAGGATGACCTCATGATTAACATCCACAATCAACCCCAAACTTCACCAAATTACCAAAATACCTTTCAAATTCCAAAAATTTCACAAATCTCCAAAATCACTCCAAATGTCTCCTAAAACCTTTCTTGACCATCCATTGAGCCTTATTTGGCCAAATTGACCCATTTTAACCAAAATCTCCAAATTGCCTTTAAAGCCCCAAATTCCCCAATTCACTCTCAATTTCCACCAAATTGATTGTAATCTCCCCCAATTTTAATTCCAAACTCAAATTCAACATAACTAGTCCTAATTGAAACCAAATACAAGCCCAATTAAACTCAATTCCAAGCCTAATTGCAGACTTAATAAAAAATCCCCAATTTAGCCATACCCTTTAATTCCTCAAATTAAACTCCATTATCAAATCAATTTCCCCAAATTTGAATTCCAAATTCTTCATAACACTTCCATAAGTCTGTTTGAACAATCAATTAACCCAAATTTGAACTTAAAGCTACCCAAATCCAACTTAAGCCAAATCCCCCAATTTTGACCAAAAGTATAAAATCTCCCAAATTGAACCTCAGAACTCCAAAATTTTCACCCAATTGATATCAAAAACTCTTCATGACAATCTTTTATATCAAATTAATCAATCAATTGAACCATATCCAAACCCTAGCCCAATCCAAACCCAATTCTAACCTAAATGCATCAAATTGACCAAAAACTCAAATCTCACCAAACTGACCTTCCAAATCAATTCAAAATTACTCAATTCCTTTTCCAAAATCCTTATGACAATTATCAAAACCAATTTGATCAATAAATTGAGCCAAATTCAAAGTCTATCCAAACCCAAACTCAAATCCAAGATCATGACATGATTTTGAACCCAAGCCATGCTTGTGACCAAGCCTAGCCAAATTGATCAAACCATAGCCACCACTGCCAACATTTGGGCCCTAGGGACCAAGCTAGGCCAACCTAGCCCACCATACATAAGCCATTGATCACTCTTCCCATATTTGTTTAAATTCAATATATCTTTGCCACTCTTAACCATTCAAAGTTAATCATCATTAAACGTCCCACTGGCTCACCTGAACACCTGGCCACCAGTACTGGCCTGATCGGCCAATCTAGTCACCAGAGAACCCCAAAATTGAGAGCCACCCCACCTTAAATCAAATCCATTGCACCAAGCCAATGTGTCCAACTCGAATTGGCATTGGTTCCACTCAAGCCTCAACCTCAGTAAGCCTTTGCACCTGAATTGAGGCCCAGCCAACCACCCCAAGCTCCTCTATTTAAATACCACCCTCTCATAGCCAAACAGAGAGTGTGCTCAATTCCTTGGGGAAAATCTTCCAAATTGATTCCAGAGCTTCTATACAACCTCCTAAGCCCATTCCAACCACCTTCCAGCCATCCTCCCCACGGTTTGAGCTCAATTTCTGAGCTCAAAACTAGGGAAAAATTTATCCATCTTCCAAAACCCCTCAAACTCCAATTTAAACTACTCTTGAGCATCCCCCAAGCAAGAAAGGAAGATTCCCATTGAAATTGCCCTCTATTGAGCACCCTAAACCATCTTTTGACCAAGGCTGCACCCCCATTTCACTAAACTCGTACTTGGAGAATTCACCAGAGTAGAGAGAAACTTCCATGAAGTTTGTCAAACTCAACTACAGCTTCCACAAGCATCTGATTGAGGCCTCCCCTCTCAGCCTCAGGTATAAAGCTTAAACTCTAATTTTTGGCTCAGTTTAGGCCTTTGTGAAGAAAAAAATTAATTTCATACGCATGCAGCCGTATAGATGTGTTTGTCTTGAGCAGATGAAGATGCAGGAATAAACTAAAAGTGATATAGTTGAGTATCGAGCGAGATCTAAGAGTTTGAAATCAAGCGGCTCACAGGTTCTTGCTATTGGGGATGATGATAGAGAGTCATTGGTTTGCGCTTGTATCGGTTGAATGATTGTGATTGTTTCAGATGAACAGATGGAATGAAAAGTGTTGGGCTGACGAGGCGCTGAGTTAGATGGCGACGTCGAATGAAGGAGCCACATGCAGAGCTTTGGAGCACCGTAGGTTGAGGTGGTAGCTGACTTGGATAAGTAGAAAATTAGGATTTTTTTATTTATTTTAATTCCAAATCTTAAAAAATCTATAACTTGGTGTAGAAAAATCATAAAAATAAAATAGTAATACTCTTTTGCTCAATTAATAGAGGAAAATAATGTGGAATGAAAATAAAAACTATTTGACGAGTCTTTGATTTTTAATTAATTAAATGTTATTTATAATATTTTAATTTTAGTTAAACATATAATAATCATCATGGCTTGAGACTTTAGGGGTTTGTTCCTCATGGCAGTGGAGATGTTTTATAATTTTTCCAAAGTCAGAAGACATCTCTACACATGTAACCTTAATTTCTAAGTTTAAATGGCTATTTTTCTTAAAATAATTATATAGATTAAAATATAAATAAAAAAAATTTGAGACACATTCTGGTAGGTTTCTTGTCTTTAGAGGACTTCTATAAAATTATAAATTAAATTTGAATGCTTATGTAAATTACTATAATTAATTAAACCCTAAAAGCTCACTAAAATCAAAATAAATTTATTATATTTAAAAATTATCAAAACCAATTCCACACATTAAATAATGATTAGTTTAACTCACCATAAAATCCTAAAATTTATTAAGTTTTATCACTAAAGATAATTTTCTAAATAAAATGACATTTTTGGCATTAAAATAATTTTAATAAATTAAATATAATTAGGAAAATTATGAAAAGTAGGTTTCTGAGTTTTTGGTGATTAGGGGCAGTTAGGAAAAATAAAAATTATTTTTAAATAAATACTTTATTTTTAGCCTATTTTTGAATTTGAAATAATAAAAAAATAATTAAAATTTTTAAAAATATGAAAAAGTGGCAAATTGTTCCTAATTACTTTTTGATCACTTGAAACTCATTAGAATATTTTTTTTCTAATTTTTCTAAGTTAAATATAAATTTTTAAATGCTAAAAATATATTTTCTCTAATTTTTTATTAAAATAATTATAATAAATAAATTAAAAATCACAAAAATGAAAAATTTATTTCTCTGAGCTTTTTGGACTCGGAGAGATTTAATAAAGATATACAAAGTAATTTTTGTAATGAAACATATTTTCTTTTTATTAAAATCATTAAAATTAATAAATAATTATAATAATTAAAATATAATTTGAAAATTTATAAAATTTTATCCAAGTGGTCTTCTGACCTAGATTAACCTCTAATAATTTTCCCATGAACAAAAAAAATTAGTTTGATTAGTTAAATAAGTCAATATTGAAAATCTTGTTTTCTA
Source organism: Phalaenopsis aphrodite (assembly GCA_003013225.1). Lineage (NCBI taxonomy): Eukaryota > Viridiplantae > Streptophyta > Magnoliopsida > Asparagales > Orchidaceae > Phalaenopsis > Phalaenopsis aphrodite. The sequence continues at coordinate 869,817 of NEWO01000072.1, forward strand.
AGTTAAAATAATTATTTAAATTAAATTAAAATTGGAAAAATCACATTTTCTCCTCTGATATTTTAATTGACTCATGAGTGGGTAACTCTAAAAATTTTAAAGTTATTTATATTATGTTTGATAAGTTATGAAGTGGAGAGCCCTAGGAGCAAAATGGTAATTTTAAATTTTGGTGCTTTAATCAAAATTTAGGATTAACCAAAGGGATAAATATGTAATTTTGATTATAATGAACTCTTTGGATGTTTGAAATATAATGGGTTAAAAGGTAGAAACCAACTCATCGTCTTATCCTGACAAGGGTAAAACTATAATTTTATAAATTATCATGAATCAGAAGTCAATCTAATTGAATGATTCTAAAGTTATGGGCTTAAGTTAGGAAAACAATAATTCACTTAATTGAAGCCTATAATTGGTGATAGTATGATCTTTTGATAAGAATATATTCCACTTAAATTAATCTTTTAATAATTACAAATTCACCTGTAAAAATTATTAAGGGCTTGCTAGTGAGCTAGACTTGATATTTGAACTTGTATAATGAGGTTTAGAAAAGTTAATATAACATATAATTAACACCTTTAAACACTACAAGTCTAACTTTAGAGGTGAGTACAAAATTTTTAATGACTTAAACTTGCATTAAGGACATCCATTTACATAACTCTTAAACAAAATATCAAGTGACTGTCTGATTACCCCTCTTAGGATAATCAAAATATCAGATTCACTGAGTATATGATGTATTAATTCATTGAAACTAAATTTAAAACTTGGGATGATCAATTGAACAATATAATAGACTCAAATAAACTTAAAACACTTCAAAAGGATTTAAAAGTTATTAGGGATTGTTCCCTAAACACTTTAATGACCTTTTAGATGTTTTCAATGATAATTGAACTTATTATGCTTTGTTCCAGAAAATCATCCATTAAAACCTATAGGAACTTATTGATACACCTACAATATATAAAGGTTTAAGACACATTTTTGCATCTATTTTTGAGATATTGCACTTTAATGAAGGTATTTTTGTGTTTTTCTTGCAGATACATGTAAAAAGGGTGAAAAATTATTAAAGGAGTGAAAAAGACTCAAATTTGGAGCAAAAAGGTGAAAAATGTGCAAAAGAGTTTTTGCGCTTAAGCGCCGGTTAAATAGAGAAGGCCGCGCCTAAGCGCCAGAGGCCCCACGCTTAAGCGCGAGTGGCAGTTATTGGACGAGTACATTTGGTTTCTACAAATTTTGAAGGGGTTTTTGAGGCCCCCATTGACTTAATAGGCGGTTATAACCACCATGGATGAAAATTATCACAAAAGGATGCATCTCTTAGGGAAATACATCGAATCTAGACATATTTTGAAGAGATACCAATGCACCTTTTGGAGAATTATAAAAGAAGGAAGATTGAGACTTTGAAAGGGGTATTGAAAAGGTCCGAAAAGGTGTCGGGTCCTGAAAGTATTGGAAAGTTTTGAAAGTTTTCATTTGGGGAGTTAGTTCAGAGAGATTTTCAGACACCACTTTTACTTTTATTTTATCCTTTTATTATTTTATTTTGAGTGATTGTAAAGAGAAGAGAATCAAAGGAACTTCAAGAGTTTGGTGGAGGACTTGAAATAAGTTTTTATCATTTTATTTTGATGCTACTTTTGGTTTTAATTATGACTTGTTGTTGGTTTGACAATGATTTCATTTTTTAAACTTAAGTGTGGTTTTATTTTCTCTATGGATTCTGAGTTGTTTCCTTTATCTTCTTCTTAAAATGATAAGTAATTAAGTTTTGGATGGAAGTTGTGGAAAGTATTGATCTTCAATGATGGAAGAAGTTGTGATGATTTAAATCCATGCATTTCATTTACTTCTTGATTTGACCAATCCAGATGTTAAAATTTGTTATGAGAACATGTAAGAACCAGGTTGGTATTGTCTCAGTCAACAATTGAAAAGAATCATATGAGATTGTATGAATGAGAATGTAGTTCATATGATTGATTGCAAATAAATAGGAAAATATTCATTGAAGGGTGTAGAGTTAGAGGACTTTAAAGTGACATGTTAAAGCCCCCAACTTGGTTTATTGTTTTATATTTTGATACGAGATGTTAGCCCCCAGGTGTAAAGAATCGAGGGAACTCTAGAGTGAGAGCTAGTATCTTCCCTGCCTAGCCGGTCTTAAGAACTTTTTAAACTTTAAATTAGTCAATGTTCTTTATAGCATCTCTAGTAAGGGTAAAGAATATTATTGCTTCTATTTGATACAACACAATTTGCAAACTTGCACAATAGAATTCCTATACTTATTAATGATTCATAAGAAGAAGAAAGATATTTTCATATTTAGTGTTTTTCATCTACAAAAACTCTAGTTATCTTTTTAAATTGTTATTGCTTTATTAAAATATTGAAAATACCAAAAATATTTAAATTTTCATTACTGCAAAAATCATCTTTAGTTTAGAAATATATATTTTTATTAAAAATAGAAAGTTTGCTCTTCAATAGTGCATATTGTGTATTCTCCCTGTGCGTTCGATATTCAGGACTTAATCAAAAAGTTCTATATTACTTGATAACGATATATACTTGTGTAGTATCCCAATATATATAAATTAAATGTTAAATTCTTATTTTTCTTCAGGATCAAGTTCTTAGTTTTGTTGCAAAGTAAGGAAATATAAGTGAAATATAATCTGAATTATTATTGTACAATGCAGATTAGAAGTATCCAGAGATCAAGTTTTTGGCGTCGTTGCCGGGGAGAAAATGATTTTAAAAGCAAATTTCTATTTTTAGAAAGTCTTATTTAAACTTTAAGTTATATTATTTTATCTTATTTTGTTTATTTTATTTTATTTTATTTTATTATATGTTAGTGTATGTGTAGTTCAGGTTCTGAAGGACTAGTGCCCTACAATTCTGGATTAGAAAGAACTATTAGAAAAATTGGAAAACAAAAAAAAATATAAATTTTGAAAAATCTAAAAAAATTACAGAAATGACATACTAAAATAATCAAAATGCTGAAATTCATCAAGAGTTTGGACCTTTAAAAGATTATGCCAGCCCTATTGTAGATGAGCTTCATTGTAGTATTCAAAAACCTACTGTAGCGGCTAATTCATTTGAGCTTAAACCACCTATTATCCAAATGGTATCAAATAATCAGTTTGGGGGATCACCAAGTGAAGATCCAAATTTACATCTTGCCAATTTTCTAGAATTGTGTGCTACATTTAAATACGATGGTGTATCAGATGATGTCATAAGACTTAAGCATATTGAATGAAAATTGAAAATGCAATTTATCCACACTAGTCAAGGAGATACAATTAGAAATATTGAGAATCAACATGAGCAAATAACAAATTCATTAAATAATAGATCCCAAGGAACACTTCTTAGTAATACTGAATCAAATTCAAAAGACCAGAATAAAGAACAAGTAAAAGCCGTTCAACTTAGAAGCGGAAGAGAGTTGGAAGGTCGGGTTCAAAAATAAATTGAAGTACATAGAGAAGAAATTGAAGAATCGAGAGAGGACGCTCCAAAAGATTTTGAGAGACTTATTTCTTCACTAAAAATTGATTTGGAAAAACCACCACCATCATTTCCTCAGAGACTTCATCAGCAGAAGTTGAATAAATAATTTTCAAAATTTATGGAAATATTTAAGAAGTTTACAATTAATATTCCATTTGCTGAAGCCTTATAACAAATGTCGAGCTATGTGAAGTTTATGAAAGATATTCTCAACAGGAAAAGAAAGTTTGAAGATAATGAGACTGTTGCATTTAGTGAGGAGTGCAGTGCGATAATTCAGAAGAAGTTTCCTGAAAAGCTTAAAGATCCTGGTAGCTTTACAATTTCATGTGTAATAGGAGACAGATTTATGAGAAAACTTTATGTGATTTAGGTGCAAGCATTAACCTTATGCCATTATCAATATTTAAAAGATTGGGATTAGGAGAAATAACCCCTAATACTGTAACTCTGCAGTTAGCAAATCATTCGATAACATACCCTAAAGGAGTTATAGAAGATGTCCTAGTGAAAGTAGATCAATTTATCTTTCCTGTTGATTTTATTATGCTAGATATGGAGGAAGATAAAGATATACCTATCATTTTAGAGAGACATTTCCTAGCCACAAGAAGAGCAATGATAGATGTGCAAAAAGGAAAATTAACAATGCACATCAATGATCAAACTGTTACTTTTAACATTTCAAAATCAATGAAATACCCTGCAAAAGGTAAAGATAATGAATTCTATAGGATGGATGTTATAAGATATCTTAGTGAATGTCATTTTAGAACTACTTATGAAGAAAAATCTGAAGAAAAACATTTGGAACACGAGTATGAAGAAAAATTAAATCAATGTGAAGATCTTTTTAAGGAAAATTTAAACTATGTTTGAGAAAGTTTTGAAGTTTTGGACACGATAAACAAAGATAAATCATTTTGTCCATCTATTGAAAGACTGACCGACGACTTTATATATGCTTAAAATATAAGATAAATATGGACGTAATAAATATTCAATATTTGTAAAGTCACACTTATCAACGTAAGTATACGTATCGCTCAAGTAATATAGGACTCTAATGGAGTCCTAGATATCGATCCCATAGGGAGCAGTTTAGAATTACGGACTAAGATTTTAGAAAAATAATACTTTAATCACAACAAAGAAGTTCAATTTGCTTATCTGTCACTAATTGGTAATTAAAATAAATAGATAATTTTAATAACTAATAAATAACTAATGATACTAAGGAGGGTTTAATTGTGATATTCAATATATAAGAAAGCATCCTTCTCATTGTCAAGAAATTATAGTGAATGGATAAAATGAATTAGTTCAATTTATATTGTGCCAAATAGGAGCATACCTATTCTTTACCCTTTGGTCTAGGCATAAAGAACATTGACTAATCCTACGCTTGTTTACTGAATTTGCGGCTAGATTGGGAGGATACCGGCTCTCACTTCGGAGCTCCCACGTTCCCCTCACATGAGGGCTAACATCTATACTTCAGCACCCAAACGATAGGACCAAATTGGGATTTTTGTCTGTCACTCTAAAATCTCCAATTCTACGCCCGATAATATTATTTCCCTATTTATTTGCACCCAACTTCCAAGGGCTTTGACCTCCCTGAATCTTGGATGTAATTTTTACTTTAGTTGTAAAACTCAACATATTTTAACAAATCAATTGGCCAGATTGAAAGTAAATTAAGATTGATCTGAAAAGATCATCACAATTTCTTAAACATTTTCTTGGCTTTACCAATTCAAATTACTGTTTCACAAATCTCAAGACAATGAGAAAGACAGAGAAAACTACTCAGAACTCATGGGGAAACACAACAAAACTCAGAATTCATACAAAATCAAAATCATACAAACTACAACAAGTAAATAACAAAATCCGTCGGCGAGCTTCTGAAGATCTTTGTCCTGTAGTCTCGGGAAAAAGTCACCGTTGGCAGGGTCGAGGGAGCCGTTGGCGGGGTCGAGGGCGCCGTCGATGAGGTCAAGGGCGCCATCGATGGGGTCGAGGGTGCCGTCGGTGGGGTCAAGGGCGTCGTCGGTGGCCTAGTTCAATTCTCCACATTTTGGTCATTTTCGCTTTGAATTCGCTCATTTTTACATCTTTTTGCTCCAATGACCCTAATTCTTCATTCTTGTAACAAACATAAAAAATAACTTTCTTTAAAGTGCAATATTATTAAAAATAGTATAAAATAGGTATGAAAATCTTAACATATTTTCCTTTGGTCAAAGACCTCCAGAACTAGAGTTGAAGTTACTTCCTGATCATTTAAAATATGCCTTTTTAGGAGATTTCTCTACTTTACCAGTTATAATTTCTTTAAAATTAACGATGGAAGAAAAAGAAAGGTTGATGAAAATTCTAAAAAAATTTAAGAAAGCCTATGGACAATTGCTGATATTAAAGGAATCAGTCCTTTAATTTATGCATAGAATTCATATGGAAGAGAACTGCAAACACAAGGCCAATCAGCAAAGTAGATTGAATCATGTTATGAAACAGGTTGTAAAGAAAGAAATTTTAAAGTGGTTAGATGCTAAAATTATCTACTCTATTTTAGATAGTGCATGTGTTAGTCCAATTCATTGTGTTTCTAAGAAAGGAGGAGTAACTATAACTGTAAATGGACATAATGAGTTAATACCTACTAGATAGGTTATAGGGTGGAGAATATGCATTGATTATAGAAAATTAAATCTTTCCACTAAGAAAGATCATTTTCCATTACCCTTTCTAGATCAATTGTTGGATAAACTAGTTGGGGATAAATACTTTTGTTTTCTGGATGGATATACTGGTTATCACCAAATTCAAATATCTCCTCAGGATCAAGAGAAAACAACGTTTACCATTCCTTATGATATTTTTTCTTTTAGAAGAATGCCCTTTGGTTTATGTAATACCCCTGCTACATTTCAAAGATGTATGATGAAAATTTTTTGTGATTTAACTAAAAAAGGGATTGAAGTATTCATGGATGGTTTTTCAGTGTTTGGAACTTTATTTGACTCATGTTAAGAACATTTATCCAAAGTTTTTGAGTGCAATGAAGAAACAAATTTTGTCGTTAATTGGGAAAAATGTTAATTTATGGTAGCAGGAGGAATTGTATTAGGACATCAAATATTAGAAAATGGTATGGAAGTAGATCCTGCTAAAATTCAAGTGATCACTAATTTACCTTATCCATCAAATATAAGGGAAATTAAGAGTTTCTTAGGACATGTTGGATTCAATAGACAAAATATTAAAGTCTTTTCAAAGATTGCTAAGCCTTTATGCCATTTACTGGAGAAATGTGCTATTTTTAATTTTGGTGAGGAATGCCTAAAAGCTTTTAAGTTATTAAAAGAAAAACTAATCAGTGCACCAATTATAGTTTCACCAAACTGTGAAAAACCTTTTGAATTAATGTGTGATGCTAGTGATTATGCTATTGGAGTTATTTTAAGGCAAAGATATGATAAAATTTTTAAAGTTATTTATTATGCTAGTAAAACTCTAAATGAAACTCAAATTAATTATATAATAACTGAAAAAGAGTTATTAGCAATAGTATATGCTTTTGATAAATTTAGATCATATTTAATTGAAACTAATTATGTAGTGCATACATATCATTCTGTTATTAAGTATTTAATGAAAAAAAAGATGCTAAACCTAGACTTATAAAATGGATTCTTCTTTTACAAGAATTTGATTTTGTAATAGGAGATCAGAAGGAGATTGAAAATCAAATTGCTGATCATTTGTCCAGGCTTGAATTAGAAAAACCATTATGTTTTGAAAATGAAATTAATGAACATTTTCCAGATGAAAAATTGTTCACTATTAATGAGTGTCATGTTCTGTGGTATGCCGACATTGTGAACTTTATTATTAGTGATATTATACCCTACAAAATGACATACTAATAGAAGAGAAAATTTATTTCTGAAGCTAAGACTTATTTTTGGGATGACACATTTTTATATAAATATGGAAATGATCTGATTATTCGAAGATGTGTACCATTAGAAGAAACGTATGAGATTATCAAAAAATGTCATAATTTTAATTTTTTGGGACATTTTTGTAATTTTATAATCTGGATTTTATTGGCCTACAATTTTTAGAGATTTTAATGCTTATATCAAAACTTGTGATAGATGTCAAAGAGTAGCAATATTTCTAGAAGAAATGAGATGCCCCTCAACTATATGCTAGAAGTTAAAATATTTGATGTTTGGGGATTAGATTTCATGAGACCATTTATACCATCTTTCAGAAATTTATATATTATGTTAGCAGTGGATTATGTATCCAAATGGATAGAAGCTGTTGCTTTACATCGATGTGATGTTCAAAGTGTTGCAAAATTTTTGAAAATGAATATATTTTGTAGATTTGGGATGTCAAGAGTTATCATTACTGATGGGGGAAGTCATTTCAAAAATGTCATAATGGAAAAAAGTTTTAAAGAAATATCATGTAAATCATAGGATTGCCACTATTTATCATCCTCAAATAAGTGGTTTGACTGAATTATCCAATCGGGAAATTAAAAGAATTATGAAAAAAATTTTGAATCCAACAAAAATGGATTGGTCAATCAAACTTGACTATGTTTTGTGGGCTTATAGGACTGCATACAAAACTCCTATAGGAATGTCCTCATATAGGCTAATATTTGGAAAAGCTTGTCACTTACCAGTTGAACTTGAGCATAAGATATATTGGGAAATTAAAGAGTACAATTATAATTTGAAAAATGCTGGTGAGAAAAGATTGTTACAGTTAAATGAGTTTGAAGAGATAAGGAATGAATCTTATTAAAGTGCCAAAATTTATAAAGAAAAGATGAAGATGTGGCATGATAAAAGGATTCTTACTAAAAATTTTCAGTTAGGGCAACAAGTTTTGCTTTATAATTCAAGGGTAAGATTATTTCTAGGCAAACTTAAGTCCCGGTGGATGGGCCCATTTATTGTGATTAAAGTTTATCCTTATGGAGCTGTAGATATTAATGATCCTAAGTCTAAGAAAATATTTAAAGTTAACGGACATAGACTGAAACCTTATTTTAGAGGGGATCAACATAAGTTTAATGATGGAATGATGTTGGGTCAACCAGAGTAAGCACTGGTTACGTAGGGTTGACGACGTAAAACCAAGCGTTTTGTGGGAGGCAACCCATAGTTATCAGTGTGTTTTTATTTTGATTATTATTTTATGTGTGATTAAGAAAATTTAGGGTAGTATTTTTGAGACTATTATGTGTTAGTATTGATTTTAAGACTCTATTTAGGATCTACACATGTTAAAATGAGAATTTGGACGTTAAGTTGACTAGTGCAATAATGTGCACTGGTGCTTAGGCGCCAAATCCGACGCTTAAGCGCGACAGTTTAAAAACAAGTGCAAAATTATTATTATAGAAGGGAAATCACCTAGAAGTTTGCAAAGACGTGCCAAGGCAATTTCTAAACGTGTATAGGAGTTATTAGAAGGACTTAGGCCTATAAATAGAAGGGTTTAGTGAAGGAATTTCACCCCAAATCATTTCTAGCCCTAAATTCTAAGAGAGATAGATTTTAAGATGATGCCTTCATGGGAGATGGATTTGAAGAAGAAGGAGGAGACCATGAGGAAGAAATTCATTAGTCAAAGTGCACAAAAGATGTATAACGATTTCTTAGCCGTAAGTATTGAAGGGATATCGGAGAAGATCAACAAAATTGAAAATATCATGTCTGTACTGAAGACTAAGGTATTGGAGATTCATGCACATCTTGAGCATATTGGATGAAAATTGAAATGCAATTTATGCACACTAGTTATATAGAGGAAGCGGATAAGGAGATGTTTCTTAAGCAAAAGTGGATTGAAGAAGATTGCATCAGAGCACGTCACCACGGTCCATTTTATCAACTTTATATTCTAGTTGCCCCAGGAGAGACTAATGAAAGACCTGAATTTGTTCCTTCTAATGAAGATTGAAATTAAGTTCTATGTTTGAAGGTATGTTTTTGTGTGTTTAGAGTCGTTGTCTTTAAGTGTTTTAGTGTTTAGGACTTGTTTTTAATGTTTGTGTTACATAGGTGTTTAATTATGAAAGATTGTTAAATATTTGTATTTAGGAAAAATTTCTTATCCAAGACTATTCGAAATGAGAACTAAGTGTTTAAATGTATTTGTATTCATTTGTGAATTAATATAAGTTTGTGTGAAATTTTGTGTTGTTTTAGCCTCAAATTAAAATAGTTATTAAGCAGAATTTTGAGAAAAAGGAGAGTTACATGAAGTTGAAAATAGTCATTTAAGTGTTATGAGACCATTTAGGGGTGGTTTACTTAAAAAAATAGTGCATTTTAGTTTAATTTAAAATTTTTGAAAATCTTGCATAGGTGCCTAAGCGCCACATTTCGCGCTTAAGCACGAGCAAACCCGACAGGCAGGCGCCTAAGTGCCACTTACCCGCGCTTAAGCGCCGGTTCACGAAAACCGGTTAACGAATGGTTAAAAGTGAAATTCAGCCCAGAAATTGCCATTTTTAATGCCACCGTCGTCTTCTTCTTCTCGAGTTCGTGATTTTTGATGGTTAGGGCACATCTAAAGTGAAGATTTCTTTGGTGGAATCAAGTGAAATTTGCTAAAGCCAAGTTCTTTGAGGTAAGAGCTTTACTTCTATGTAAAAATTTTGGATTTTTACTATGTATTTTAAACACATTTGGAGAAATTCAAAAATTCACTTCTCATGGTGAAAAATAAGGAAAAATCAATGGAAATTGCATGAGAAGTTTAATTTGAGCTTTTGAAAGTTTAGTTTAGTGATGTAAACTTGATTTTTGAAGTTATTGTTAGAATTTATCAAATTTGTAGAATGACACCAAGAATGAAGAAGAGCAAAGGCAAAGCCCCTTTCAATTCGACTAAATTTGTTTGTTTAAAAGCTCAAGATCGGTATAGTGATGCATTGCAATCACATAAACTGATTCAAGAGCGATGTTTTAGAAATCCGGGTGGAGACGTGGAAGATTTAATTGTTCGCCAATAGTGGGAACAATTCTGTTGTTTCTTTGATGTGGCAGTTATATATGTTGTGAGGGAGTTCTATGCAAATCTCCTTGAAGCTGAAGAAAATTGAGTCATGGTTCGAGGGAAGTTGATACCTTTTTCATCAGAGGTAATCAACTTGTTTTACCATTTACCACCGAAAATGCTATGTTTTTATGCAAGTTCTAATCCTACTGAAGCGGAATTAGACGAGATTATTTTGTTACTTGACTGTTAGGAGAGGACTTTGGAAGATAACTAATGAAAGGAGAGTTAACTTCCCAACTTCAAAGTTATGTGCACATTCGAAGGCCTGACACTATTTTATTTCTGCTCGTCTGCTTCCGACCAATCATCTCAGTGAAGTGATCAGAGAAAGAGCGACGTTGAATTATTGTTTTCAAGAGGGAAAGCTCATCAACATTGGAGCTTTGATCTGTTAGACTATCATCAGTTCTACTACAGCTGTTACAACTGTAGGTATGGGATTTGCTTTCTTGATCTTTTCTTTGTGTCAGCAGACTGAAGTTAAATATGATAGTTGGGAGGAAGTGTTATTACCTCTAAAGCCCATCACTAAGGTGAATGTGAAGACTTATTCTGAGCATTCAATTTTTGGCTGGAGAGGAGGATTTTTTAGAAGCTATGGAATGGAGACATTTGCTGCTTCTACATCTAGACCATCTACCTCACGTGCTTCTACATCTCGAGGTGAGTCTACTGATACCCGAGATGAGTTATTACAGAAGATGATGTATACTATCAATTTTACCACTGATTAAGTACAAAATTTAGAGCATTTTGCAGATCATACTGATAAGTATAACAGGAGAAAGAGTGATTATGAAGAGAAATTCCACTCATCTTTGGAGATCTTGATTAGAGGTGACCCAGAAGTACAATTTCCTCTATATCCTCAATATCCTCATTATGAGTTTGCAGAAAAGTGGTATAGCAGTGATTCTGAGAATGAGGAGTAGGATTGAGATATTTTTATGTTTGTTTATGTTGAAGACTATGTGATGTAGTACTACTACATTTATTTTGTGTTGATTTAGACTATGTACTATGTTATGTTTGGGACCTTTTATATTATTATTATAATGTTGTGTTTTATTAGTGGCCTGTTTTAACATTCTAGGGTAGTAACTGTTGATGTGTGTTTAATACTATTTTAGTTAGATTAGGATTGAACTTGATTCTATGTCTTTTGAAAAGTTTAAAAATCTAGCTAACTTAGATCTTAAATTTAAATTTTGAAAGTGCTACCCTATATTTTTTTATCATGTTAGTTAGTTATTTTTATGCTGAGATCGTGAAATCAAGTTAGCATGTTAGTTTACTTTTATGTTTATACCCACTGCTTAGAAGTCTATTGAATCTCTACATGTTAAATTGAAATGAAAATAAAGAAAATTTGATCAAAAATTAATTTTACTCCTATTTTTGTTTTATATTTGTATCCTTAAGGTTTAAAAATTCATGTTAGTATGTTATTTTAAATTTTCATTCTTGTTTATATATATCTGATGGTAAACTGTTTAATCTGTTAAAAATTTAAGTTTGGGGGGATGAAAAATATTTTCAAAACTGGAATTTTATTTGTTCTCAACTGTGCTACAAGTGAATTTGATTTGAAAAGAAAAAAATTGATTATGTATATAAAGTTATATTAGGGAAGTAAAATTTGCTTTTAGAAATGAGTAAGAAAATGTAGTTAAAATTTTTTAGTAATGAAGAAAAACTTTAAGTTAAAAAGTTATTAGATGAGAAAATGATTAATATAAGTAACTATCTTTAGTAAGAAAAATTGTATTGTTGAAAAATTCAGATAATTTAGACTTTTATTTTTAATATTAAATTTTTTTATTAAAATAATTTTCAAAGTTATTATTATATTTATTAGTAAAAGACTTATATCAACACTTTGCTTTAGGAAAGGAGAATTGGAATTCAAAATCATTAAAGGCCTATCCAAATAAAGTAATCATTGCCTGAAAAATAAAAAGAAAAGAAAAAAAAAAGAAAGAAAAGAAAAAGAGGAAGAAAAGAAAAAGAGGAAGAAAAGAAAAAGAAAAAGAGAAAAATATTAGGAAGGAGATGCTTGAGGATTAGTGCCTAATAAAAAATTGGTTCTACATTTGATCTTTTTAAAGTATAAGACTTGAGAAACTCTTAAGCTTATAGATATAATATACTAAGTAAAATTATTTTTCATGAAAATTTTTATGTGGAGATAATAAAAGAACTAAATTCTAAATTTGGAAAATCTACATTATATTTCTGAATTAGATAGAAACTCATATTTTCATCTTTCTTAACATTAAGAATTTCTAAACCTTAAGTTAGTCTCATTTACTGAATATTTTTTCTAAATTAGAGTGTTATATTTCTAAATCAAAATTTTAGTAACTCCTAAAGAAACTCATATACATATCATACATATTTAGTTTTTAAAGATTGAAGTGTCAATTGAGGACAAGTAACATTTTAAGTTTGGGGGATTTTCATACACCTAAAATATATAGTGTTTTTAGACACATTTTTATATCTATTTTTGAGATGTTGTGCTTTAAGGAAAGGTATTTTTGTGTTTTTCTTGCATATAAAAGTAAAAATGGTTAAAAATGTGTAAAGGAGTGAAAAAAAGATCAAATTTGAAGCATAAAAGGTGAAAAATGTGCAAAAGAGTTTTGGCACCTAAGCGCCAGATCTGGCACTTAAGCGCTGGTTAAACAGATATGCCGCGCCTAAGTGCCAGAGGCACCGCGCTTAAGCACCAATGACAGTTATTGGATGCGTAAATTTGGTTTCTGTGAATTTTGAAGAGGTTTTTGAGGCTCTCATTGGCTTAATAGGTGATTATAACCATCATGGATGAAAATTATCTCGAAAGGATGCATCTCTTGGGGAAATACATCAAATCTAGACATATTTTGAAGAGAAACCATGGTACCTTTTGGAAAACTATAAAAGAAAGAAGAGAAAATTTAGAAAAGTGTCTTGAAAGTATTGAAAAGTTTTGAAAGTTCTCATTTGGGGAGTTAGATCTGAGAGATTTTCAGGCACCACTTTTCCTTTTTGTTATTTTATTTTGAATGATTGTAAAGAGAAGAGAATCAAAGGAACTTCAAGAGTTTGGTGGAGGACTTGAGATAAGTTTTTATCTTTTTGTTTTGAGATTACTTTTAGTTTTAATTGTGACTTGTTGTTGGTTTGACAATGATTTTTTTCTTTTAAACTAAAGTGTAGTTTTATTTTCTCCATGGATTATGAGTAGTTTTCTTTATTTTTCTTCTTAAAATGATAAGTAATTAAGTTTTGGATGGAAGTTGTGGAAAGTATTGATCTTCAATGATGGAATAAGTTGTGATGATTTAAATCCATGCACTTCATTTACTTCTTGATTTGGCCAATCCAGATGTTAAAATTTATTGTGAGAACATGTAGGAACCGAGCTGGTATTGTCTCAGTCAACAATTGGAAAGAATCACATGAGGTTGTATGAATGAGAATGTAGTTCATATGATTGAGTGCAAATAAATAGGGAAACATTCATTGAATGGTGTAGAGTTAGAGGACTTTAAAGTGACAGATTAAAGCCTCCTACTTGATTTATTGTTTTAGGTTCTGATACGAGATGTTAGCCCTTGGGTGAAGGGAATCGAGGGAACTCTAGAGTAAGAGTTATTATCTTCCATGCCTAGCCGGTCTTCAGAACTATTCAAACTTTAAATTAGTCAATGTTCTTTATAGCATCTCTAGTAAGAGTAAAGAATATTATTGCTCATATTTAACACAACACAATTTGCATACTTCCATAATAGAATTTCTATACTTATTACTGATTCATAATAAGAAGAAAGATATTTTCATATTTAGTGTTTTTCTTCTACATAAAACTCTAGTTATCTTTTTAAATTGTTATTTTTCTATCAAAATATTAAAAATACCAAAATATTTAAATTTTCATTATTGCAAAAATCATCTTTAGTTTAAATAGTTATCTTTGTATTAAAACTAGAAAGTTTGTTGTTCAATAGTGCATATTGTGTATTCTCCCTATGTGTTCGATATTCAGGTTTTAATAAAAAAGTCCTATATTACTTGATAATGATACGTACACTTGCGTAGTATCCCAATATATATAAATTAAAAGTTAAATTCTTATTTTTCTCTAGAATCAAGTTTTTGTTATTGTTGTAAATTAAGGAAATATAAGTGAAATATAATATGAATTATTGTTGTACTGTGCATATTAGCAGTATCTAGGGATCAACACATCATGCGCAAGTTCTAAAATTTTCTCTATTTCGATGTCGATCCAATAAATTCTCAATTTTTCTGTAAAACTAAGCAAAATAAAGTTGTTTCTAAATATTTTATTGAATACACAGACTACATAAAGAATTAAAAATAAATATAAATAAAATATTTCAAACAATACGAACACAAAAGCAAACTAAACATAGATACATATGGGTTGCCTCCCACAAAGCACTTGGTTTAATGTCGTCAGCCCGACATTCCCAGTCTTATTCTGGGTGACCCAACATTACAATTTCTTTATAAGCTAGTTTTTTACCATCAAAATATGATTTTAATCTATGCCCATTCACTTTAAATATTCTTCCAGTCTTGGGGTCTTCAATATTAACTGTCCCATAGGGATAGAATTTTATAACTCTGAATGACCCTTTCCACCTAGACTTCAAATTTCCAGGAAATAATTTCAATCTTGTATTGAACAATAAAAATTCCTTTCCAGGTTCAAATTATCATTTTATAATCTTCCGATCATGCCATTCTTTCATCTTTTCTTAATAAATTCTCACATTATCGTAAGATCCAATCCTAATTTCCTCAAGCCCATTCAATTGCAATAATCTTTTCTCACCAACTTCTTTCAAGTTGAAATTGAATTCTTTAATGACCCAATAAGTTTTATGCTCCAATTCAACTGGCAAGTGACAAGTCTTCAAAAAAAATAATCTATAAGGGGACATTCCTATAGGTGTCTTGTAGGCTATTCTATATGCCCATAATGTAGTATCTAATCTAGTAGACTAATCCATTTTACTAAGATTAATACTCTTTTACAAAATTCTCCTAATTTCACGATTAGAAATTTGATTATCAACCCCTTTCCCATCGACTACTACAAAATCAAACTCTTGCATCATAATTATCCATCTAATTAATATTAATTTAGCGTCCTTCTTTTGCATCAAATATTTAATAGTTGAATGGTCAGTATGCACAACACATTTAGCTACAATCAAATATGATCTAAACTTATCAAAAGCATACATAATAGCTAATAACTCTCTTTGAGTGGTGGTGTAATTAATTTAAGCATCATTAAGAGTCTTACTAGCATAATATATAACTTTAAAAATCTTATCATATCTCTACCCTAAAATAACTCCAATTGCATAATCACTAGCATCACACATTAATTTAAAAGGTTTCTCTCAATCAGATGAAACAATTATAGGAGCAGTGATCAATTTTTCCTTTAAAGTTTCAAAGGCTTTAAGGTAATCTTGATTAAAGTCAAATGTTGTGTATTTTTCCAGAAGTTGGCATAAAGGTTTAGTAATTTTTGAAAAGTCTTTAATATATCTCTTGTAAAATCCAACATGTACTAAAAAGCTCCTAACTCCTCTTATTGTAGTAGGTGGAGGTAGGTTCGATATAACCTGTGTTTTTGCAGGATCTACTTCCATGTCATTTTCTGAAGTTTTATGTCCGAGCACAATTCTTCCTGCAACCATAAATTGACATTTTTCCCAGTTCAATATGAGATTAGTCTTTTCACAGCATTATAAAACTTTTTCTGAGTGATTTTGACATATTTCAAATGAAGTTCCAAATATAGAAAATTGTCCATAAAAACTTCAATCCATTTTTCAACCAAATCACAGAAAATTGACATCATAAATTTTTGAAATGTTGTAGGTGCATTGCATAATCCAAAAAGCATTCGCTAAAAAGCAAAAGTTCCATAAAGACTAGTAAATGTTGTTTTATCTTGCTCCTTTAGAGCAACAGATATTTGATGATAATCAGTATATCCATCTAGAAACCAAAATTATTTATGCCCAGCTAATCTATCCAACATTTGGTCTAAAAAAGGTAAAGGAAAATGATTCTTCCTGGTGGTATAATTTAATTGTCTATAATCTATGCAGATGCGCCAACCATCGACTTGCCTTGTTAATATTAATACATTATGCTCATTTGTCACTATAGTCGCACCTCTTTTCTTTAGAACACAGTGATTTGGACTAACTCAAGCACTTACTGAAATATGATATTTTATTCCAGTATCTAACCATTTTAAAATTTCTTTCTTTATTACTTTCTTTCATCATAGGATTTAATCTCCTTTGAGGATCAGCTCTTGGTTCATGTTGATCTTCTATAAAATTATATGCATACAAATTGAAGGACTGATTGCTTTAATATCAGCTAATGTCCATCCTAAAGCTTTCTTATATCTTTTCAAAGTTTCCAACAACTATTGTTCTTGCATATCAGTTAATTCTGAGGATATTATAACAAGTTATGTAGATAAATCTCCTAAAAATGCATACTTCAAATGTGTAGGAAGCATTTTTAGTTCTAGTTTAGGAGGTTTCTCAATAGATGGAATCAAATTCTTGTTACTTTCTGTAGGATCTAACATTTCAAATCTTTCCTGAACATAATCCATATCCTCTTCTCACTTCCATATATTCATCTTGAATTTTATCCTCATCTTGATATTCCATATAATCCTTTTTAAATTCTCTTTCAAAAGTCTTGTTGAAATATTCATGGCTTAAATATTCATTAATATCCATTCTGAAGCATTCAATCTCTTGTTATTTTGCAGGGTATCTGATTATATTTGCAATATTAAATGTAACCTCTTGATCACTAACTCTCATAGTTAGTTCTTCTTTCTACAAATCTATTAATGCTCTTTCAGTGGATAGGAATTGTCTTCATAAAATGATAGGAATTTCTTTATCTTCCTCCATATCTAATACAATAAAATGCACAGGAAAAATAGATTTATCAACTTTTACCAAAAAATCTTCTAACTCCTTTAATATAGGTAATCGAATGATCAACTAATTGAAGAGTTATAGTTATAGGTGAAATATCTCATAAGCGCAACCTTCTAAAAATTGATAATGACATAATAATAATACTGGCTCCTAAATCGCATAAAGCTTTTCCATAAAATCATTCGCCAATAACACAAGGAGTTGTAAAACTTTCAGGATCTTTAAGTTTTTTAGGAAGCTTTTTCTGAATTATAACGTTGCACTCTTTGCTGAGCGCAATAGTCTCATTATCTATAAACTTCCTTTTCTTATTAAGTATATCCTTCATGAACTTCACATAGCTTGACATTTGTTCCAAGCTTCAACAAATGTAATGTTTACCGTTAATTTTCTCAAAATTTTCAAAAATTTTGAAAATTGATTATCTCTATGTTTCTGCTTCAATCTGTGAGGAAATGGAGGTGGTGGTCTTTCTACAGTGATTTTTATTGGTTTGATAGGATTTTCTGCTTTAAAATGAAAATCTTCAGCAGAATTTTCATTTTCCACCTCATTTTTTCAACTTCAACTTCTTGTTCAACTCTATTTTTTAATTATTTTTGACTTCTCAGTTGAATAGCTTTAATTGTCTTTTTGTTCTGATCTTGTCGGCGCTATTTTTGGTTTGGAGGAGTTGCCCGTAAGAAGCTGTCGGTCATTGGAATCGAAATATTGTCGCCTGCTTCGGAAGGGCATTTTAATTTACACACACACACACACACACACA
>NEWO01000072.1:890065-904881 GCA_003013225.1 Phalaenopsis aphrodite
TATAGTTTTAGAAAAATATGAAATCAAACTGACACCATATTTTTGATAGTTTAAATAAAAGAGAATTGTACCTCAAATCCTATATCTATCCCGAATGATAAACACAAGACTTGAAAATGAAGCTCGATCAAATAAACTAAGGAATATATGACATCCGTTTGGTCAGCAAAAATTTTGTATTTGCCAACAAATTCCCTTATTTAATATAAAGAATTAAATAGGGTTTATATTAAGCTGAGTTCGGACATGCTTCCTATAAGAGCAAGCCCCTATAGTTAATTACATCTTAAATGACCAAAGTCACCTAAGAAGCCTCTCGATAAAAATCAGAAATTTTTATCTTCAAGGAGTTTCAAAGGGTAGGACTTTTCAATGAGATCGGATGTAGAGGTGTGAAAAGGGATTGGTTCAATTTTGGAACATTTTATTGTAGAGTCTAAAGGACGAAGAACTAGGGGATGTCATGGATCCAGAGGAGAACCTCGGTGACTTCCCAAGATATCCTAATGTTTGGCTTCAATTCTGAGGAGAAATATTTAGGTGTTTCATCCTACCAATTTTATTAGTTAGGGCTTACATTTGTGTCAAACTATCACACAAATAGCCTGGAAGATGTGAGAGTTTAGGTCGTAACAAATGACAACCTTAGAATCCTATGAGGAGTTAGGGATTATATTGTATAACAGGGTTGTACAAAATCCTAAAGATAAGGTGAGGATTTGCGTTGCATAAGCAAGCAACCTCGAAGTACTATGGCTTTGTTGCTTATATCTAAGGAAAGAAGATTGGTTTAGTTGAGGGAGATAGATTTTGCTATTGAAAATGGCCGTGCTGCCCACCGTGCTAGCTCCAAGCTCCTCACCGTAACGAGTTTGAGTTTTCTAGTGTGTCAAGTTATAATGTCAAATTAGGTGGCCCTATGGATGAAGTTCTTCAAATTTTATGGGGGCATGTTAAAGTTGATTAGTGCAACATCAATTAGAATCCTACAGTTCCCTCGTTCCAGTATCACTATTTTTTAGTAGATTCACTTAGTTCAAATGAACTTACTAAACTCTACTTAATGAGTTTTATCATTTCATTTAGACTGTAGGAAGCCTCGTTAGCAACCGTAGGTTACCTCCTCCGAGGAATTCTTGATCATCCGATAGAGACATCTTAATTTAGTTGAAGTTGTAGTTTTGTGTGATGTTTGTGATTAAATTTTGAGTTGTTTTATATTTTGAATGTTGTGGCGGTGAATTTTATCTTGATTGATTTTAGTTTTAGTTTTGGTTTTGGTTTTGTGGCTATCCTGATAGTTTTAGTTTTCATGCAAGGGTGGCATTGTTATTTAGCATGCAAATTTGCAGGTATAAAAGTACAGTATGAAAGTACCAAAAAGACAATGCTAAAAACTGTAAAAGCGTACCTGGCGAGTCTTCTCTTTCCACCACCTCAAACTCAAAAGACATGTTAAGGTAGTTTATATTAAATAGGGAAGTAAAATTTTGGCAACTTATCTAACCCTAGGTCTTATCTCGGTGGGTCCTTAGGAGTTTAATTAAGGAAGATGTTGCCAAGCAAGATATATTAAGTTTAGTAGATCTCTGAGGTATCCAATAGATTTAGAGAAAGAAGCAGGTCCGTGCTACTCTCTCGTTGCCTGGTGGAAAATCCCGAGTTCTTTTAAACTCATTATGTTGCTTAATAATTCATCGTATAAACACCCTAATGCTCAATGAACATTGATGTATCAATTATCCCTAAGAGTAAGATAATTATCATATGTAATTTAAATTTAAAAATTATGTGGGTGAAGACCCTTAAAGAGGCAAATTAGCGTTATTGGAACACTTCGCCAAATTTTGGTCCCAATTAGGCTTGTAGTGTTTGAAAGATGTCTTAATTTTAATTGTGTTTGTTTTTCTAATCCTGATTTAATCATTCTTGATTTAACTTAGATTACTACTAAGCCCTTAAGACTTGGTGCGTGTCTTAATTAGTTTTGAAAAGGTTAAGCTTTAGGTGGTCATAATTCATGTTTTGAATTTTATTTGAAAACCGAAATAGAGGTATTAAATTGATTAATTATTAACTTCAAAATTCATACCCCTAAGTCTTGGGTTCATTTTATTTTAATAAACTTCCAAATTTTAATAATTTAGAAATTTATTAACTTATCTTTTCAATTAAGAAGGTGAGGTTGGTTTCTACCAATTAACCCCTTATGTTTTAAACATCCAAATAAATTGATTAAGATCAGATGTTGCCCATTTCCCTCCTTGCATTAAGCCTAAATGTTAATTAAGGCTAAATTTCCAAAATTACACATTTGCCCCTAAGGCTCTAACACTTCATAATTTGTCAAATTCAATTCAAATGAATTTGAAATTTTTATACTACATTCATGGGTCAATTAAGACATTAGAGGAGAAAATGTGATTTTTCAAAATTTAATTTAATTTATATAATTATTTTCATGCAAAAATATGATTTTTCTAAGAAAATCCTTAACTTGACCAAGGTAAATTCTAAATCTTTGAAATTTTTACTAAGAGGTAGAATTAAACTAAAGAAGCCTTTGGACCAAATTTTATGATTATTTGAATTTTATTTGAATTTTAATAATTATTTTAAGTTATGGGTGTTTATTAATTATAAAATGTTTTACATGGGAAAAATTAAGTTTTGCATTTTTTAAAATCTCCCTAGAGTCAGAGAACACAAAAAAATAAATTTTATTTTTTTCTTATTTTTTTTGATTTATTGGAATTATTTTAGTGGAATTTTTTAGCCTTTAAAAATTATTTTTAAGCTTGAAAATACAATATCTTTATTTTGGAAAATCAGGAAAAATATCCCAATTGTTCTTAAGTGCTTAGAAAGAAATTTAGAATATTTCCATGAATTTTATTACTTTTGTAATTTTTATGGATTTTGAATTATTTAAATATTTAAAATAGGTTAAAAATCAAGTTTTTATTTTAAACATCATTTTATTTTTAGAAAATACCCCTGATCACAGAGAACTCAAAAAATAAGTTTTTACAAATTTTTGAGTTATATTTTGATTTTTAAAACTCATTTAAGTGTCAAAAAATATTTAACTTGAAAAATCAATTTAGGCCATAAAATTGACTCAAACTGCTTTAATAGTTTTTATAGGGTGTTCTCTAGATCTTAAATAACAGTAGATATAAAAAACCAAGTTATTTTGGTGTTTGTATTTTCTAAAATTAATTATCTTAGTGATTTAGAGTTTGTGAAGATTAAATGCATTTTAAATGACTTGACACATGAAAAACTTTCCTAAGGGTTCTCTGGTCATATTAAACCTTCCAAAATTTTCTTGGATTTTTCTAGGCAACATGCTAATTTCCATGATTATTTTAAGCAAATAATGCACATAAACTTGAAAAATATGATTCTTTGTTTAGGAACCTCCTCTGACTTTAGAAAAATTAGATAATGTTCTCTAAGACAGAGGTAACAATATGCTAAAATTTCAAGCCATGGTGATATTACTACATGCATGGAGAATCAAAATATTCAAATAATTATTTAATTAATTAAAAATAAAATATACATTGATTGGGCTCCAAATTATTTTCACATTTTTTCCCTCTGTTCACTGAGCAAGAGAGTATTTTTATTTTATTTTTGTGATTTTTCTATACCAAGATATGAATTTTTGAAGTTAGGGATCATTTTCAGATTTTTTAAATCCCTATTTAACTATTTAAAAGCGTGGCGCCACATCAACCTACGGTGGCTCCGAAGCTCCACGCGGCGCACTCCCATTTGACACTACCATCCACCTTAGTGCTGACTTGGCTCGCAGTTTATGTTTCGAAGCGTTTTCCGGCTCGATCTCCTCCATCCATTTGATACACGCTTGATCAAACGGCTCCCCGTCATCATCCCCGATAGAGTGATCCCCTGACCGTCCACACTAAAACCTTAAGATCTCGGCCTAGACTCAACAAATCACTTTGGTTTTGATCTTATGGACTTGTCTAAGTGAGACGAACACATCCATACGTTAATCATGCATTTAAATTAAGCTTAATCAAATGAAGAATCAAAATAGGCTCGGGAGGGAGAGAAGTTTTATACCTTTGCTCTGAGAAGTTTAGCTTTGATCAAAGACTCTTGACATGTTTGTTGTGCTCCAAAGAGGTTAGAGATTGGGCCGATGGTCTTGGTGAAATGTTTAGACCCAAATTCGATCAAAGCCGATTTCAAGTGTTGGTCTACAGCTATGCTAGGGGCTCTATGGAAGGGGGATTTGATAGGGCTTTGGTTTCTCTCAATGTAGTGAAGGTGTGGGTGAGTTTAATTTGAGTTTGGTGGAGTTTAGAGGTGTGGAGAGCTTTGTATTGTCTCCGGAAAGGTTTTGAGCTAAAAAATTGGGCTTCGATAAGGGGATTCAAGGCAATGTGGTGGTTGGGTTGCACTGAGGAGGTCTTAAAGAGGCTTTGGATCAATTTAGGGAAGTCTCTTAAAGGAATTTTTAGCTTACCCTCCATGGTCGTGGAGTGGAGATTTTTATAAAAATGGCCTTAGGCTTGCTGCCATGGCCAATTGGGAGGTGAAATATGCTGCTTAGGTGGAGGGCAGAGAGGCCCTAAGCTTCAATTTGGATGAGGTGGCCTCTAGGTTTGAACTGGGTTTAATCCCATGGGGGTGGCTCTTGGTTTGGCCATTTTCTGGCCACTAGCCGGTTGGCCGGCCAGGGGAGGTGGCAAGGGAGGTCAGGTGAGCCAGGGGAATATGTCACCGCAACTTAATGTGTTTAGGCTTTGTTTTGGAAAGAATATCCCAAGCTTAAGCAAATATGGCATGAAATCCCTTAATTTAGGGGACCTTTGGTCCATGACTTAGTTTAGGTGGTTTTAAGAGTTTAGGCTGGTCACTAGGGTCCAACTAATGGTTGTGGAGTCATTAATTTTGTGACTTTGGGGTAGTTAGGCCATCTTTAGTGCATGGGTTCAATGTGGGTTCAAGTGTTCAAAGCTTGGGTTTGGGCTAGGCTAGCCATGTAAATTGGCCCAATTGATTGATCAACATTGTGTAGATGATTGTTATGAAGATTTTTGGTGAAGGTTTAAAGTGATTTTAAGTTCAATTGGTAGGTCAATTTGAGGGATTTTTGAAATTTGGTCAAGTTAAGCATGTTGGGCTAGACATGGGTCTAGGTTGGGCTATCCTTAGGATAAGTCCAAATTAAATGGTTCTAATGATAAAGGGAGATGTTGTGAATATTTTTCATGAAGGGATGGAGTGGACATTTTGGGACTAAGGCCCTCAATTTGGTGAGATTTTGTGATTTGACCAATTTGGGGCAAATTTGGTGCTTTTGGACTTAGGTTGAAATCAAATGAAACTGAGGTCTCATCAAGGCCAATTTAAGGTCAATTTTGATGTGTATGAATGTTATGAAGGTTTTTCAACAAAAAATTGTAGGCAATTAAGTGGACTAGGGGTTCAACTTGGTGGAACCAAGTAATAGGGCCAAAATTGGGTTTTTGGTTTTGCTCAAAATTAGGTTCAAATCATGGACCAATTGAGCTTGGATTTGGTCTAAATTGGTCATATCAAGGGTGAATTTGAGTTTAGAATTGAAATCGGGGCAAATTGAGATCAATTGGATAGACATTTGGGGTAATTTGGGGAAAATATGGGCCTTTAAAGGGTAATTTGGGGGTTTTGGGTCAAAAGTGGTCAAATTGACCATATTGGGTCATATGATAGTTGAGAAAAATGAAATTGGGAATATTTGGGAGGTTTTGGGAATTTTTGGTATTTTTGGAATTTTGGGCTAAGGAGGGGTATTTTGGAAATTTGACCAACTTTGGTGATTTTGGGTAGTTTCGGTGTTTTCAAGGTGTTTAAAATGCTTTTTGAACCAAGTTGGGTATTTGAGTAGATTTAGGAATTTTGGCCAAATTTGGGGTCCCAAGGGTATCTAGGTAATTTGGAGGAATTTAGGGGCAAATGATAGGTTGGGTATCTTGGTAGAGTTAGAGTGACAATCACCATCAATAAGCCGTGGACCAATGAAAATCCCATTTTGGGTCCTCTATGTAGTGATCTCAGCCAAACCCTTGCCTAGGGCTAATGGGTTTAGGGGACTACTTACAGGACTCTCTCAAAAGTATTAAGGGACCATAATCTAGAAATTCTAGGTTTAATGTAGTGAGTTATTGTGAGTGCAAGTGATTGCAAGTGAGTGCCTTAGCCCTAGACCAACACCCAGGGTAAATCCTAAGGTCCATAAATCTTAAGGGTGACACATCTTGAGTTCCTACATAATGACCCACCTATTAAGTGCTAGAGGTTAGGACCAATATGTGGAACTTCAAGTTGAGTAAAGAAGAGTGTAGAATTTCTAATGGTGAGGGTTCCTTGTCTAGTTTTCTAAGAATAATCAATAAGAAAGTCCTATGTCTAGACTAAAGAGGAAAGACTAAACCTCAACCAAAAGTGAGGTCAACAGATCTTTAGGATTTACTTCAACATTTACTAGACAATGTTCCTGGAGGTCTATTGCTAAGTGCAGTAGCAATACATCCCAATTGATTTTCCATATTTCTGATAGTAGCTCCGTGAATTTTTAATTGACTACTCATTTGTAATATCAATTCTTCCATTTATATTTTTTTTCTCCTTACTATGTAAATTATTAAAACCTGGGGGGTAATAAGGTTTATAAACTTGATTCCCTTGATTGTTGGAGTTTCCCAATGGGTTCACAGTAGTGTTTCCTCATTGTGGATTTGCAGCATTAGAATTATTGTTACTCCAACTAAATTTTGGATGATTCTTCCAACCAAACTTATAATAATTGGCATAATGGTTATTAGAACGATTATTTATTGTATTTAAAGTCTCATAAGAAGATTGAGATTCTATCATTTGACCCAATGAGTTCTCCTTAAGCACATGAGCTGTCTGAGAATAATTCATTCCATATTGATCTATCATCTTTGATATAGCAATTTTTTGGGTAGCTAAAATAGATATAGCATCAGAATCATGAATACTAGCTAATATTTTTGGATTTACCCTTTCAGAGGGCCATTAAAAATTAGTTGTAGTCATCTCTTCAATTAATGAATATGTCTCATCGAATGGTTTTGACATTAATGATCCACCAGCAACAATGTCAATTATCAATCTAAGAGATCCAATAAAACCATTATAAAAAGTTTGAATTATTAACCAATCTAACAATGCATGGTGTCTACACTTTCTAAGGATATCTTTAAATCTTTCCCAGGTTTCATAAATCGATTCTCTTTCAAACTAACAAAAAGATGTGATATGATTTCTAATCTTTGCAGTTTTTGAAGGTAAGAAATATTTAGATAAGAATTTTTGTGATAAATCTCCCCATGTTCTGATAGATCAAGGTGCTAATGAGCTTAACCATATCTTAGCTTTATTCCTTAGTGAAAAAGGAAAAAGTCTAAGTCTGACGACATCATTTGATACTCCATATTTAAGTGTAGCACACATTTCTAGAAAACTAGCAAGACGTAAATTAGGATCTTCAGTGGATGTTCCCTCAAACTGATTTTTTTTGAACTATTTGGTTAATAGGAGGTTTAAGCTCAAATGAATTAATAGCTACAGTAGGGGTTTTGTATACTCAAATGAATTTCATCCACAATAGGATTAACATAATCTCTTAAAGGTCTATGATGATGTTCATTTTAATTTCAAGCATTGTTTAAATTGTAAGCCATTTTGCTAAAATAACCTCTCTCTTTTTTTTGTTTTTGAATTTTTCTAACAGCTCTTTGAACTCAAAATTGTAAGGTATTAAATTTTCAGATCTTACACTACGCATAAACAAACTAAAGCGGGTAATTAAACACAAGCAAACACACTTAAATAAGAAAATGTTCAAACAAAACTACAAACACTCTTTTTTTATTTTTTTTGAAATAAAATAAAATAAAATACTAATATTTTCTGTTACTTCCCCAACAACGGTGCAAAAAACTTGATGTGGGCAAATTTAGTGTGAGAATTTTGCAAATATTTTTTAATATTACAAACTTACACACGACAGATATATAATAAATTTACAATATAATCCCAAAAAAATACTCTTTATGAAAATAATTTATCTTTTAAAACTCTTTTTAAAACTGTCAAATCTCCTTTAAAATCAACGCAAGTATACCTACCGCTCAAGTAATGAAGGGCTCCAAATGGAGTCCTAGATATCGATCCCACAGGGAAGTTGGAAAATCTTAAAACTAAATTAAGAAAATTATTTTAAAATCTAAAAATACAAAAAATAAAAGTAAAGTAAAGTATAAGTTTGAAAATTAACTATTCAATTGAATGCTAATTAAAATGCCGATGTAAGACTATAGAAGTTAAACTAAAGTGAATACTAAACTTTCAAAAATAAAATTACGAAAATTAAATAAAGTTTTTGTTGTGATGGAATGTTAAAATTTAAGAAAACATCCTTTCCCTTTACAATGAGTATATGGATTGTGAAAAATTAAAATCATTTGAAAATATATATAAAAACTGTTTTGTGCCAAATAAGAGCAATCATATTATTTACCCTCTTCCGAGTCCTATAAAGAACTTTGAATAATCTAGAGTTTGGTTCTTAATTTTGTGGTTAGGCTGGGAGGTTACCGACTGCCACTCCAAAGCTCCCACTGCTCCCTCCTCTGAGAGCTAACAATCTCGCATTAGTCTCCAATTCTATATCCAACAAAGTATATTTCTCTATTTATTTGCACCCAATCCCATAGATGACATACTCTCTCATGAAATCAAATGTGATTATCCTATGTTGTAGAAACCATATCTAATTTAAGAACATATATCTCTCAACAAGTTTTAACATTTCAATTGGCCAAGTCAAAAAGTAAATGAAGATTGGAGTTCAAATCATCACAAATTATTATCATTTAAAACCATGGAAAACAAAATCTATTCTTCACAAAACCATATCTCAAAGTAGGGAGAAGGATAAAGAAAACTACTCATAATTCATGAGAATGATACGATAAAACACAAATTTCATATATAGAAACAAGTTTACAAAACAAAAGAAATAAAAGTACAACTTATCTCACAATCCTACCCAAGAAAATCCTTAGAAGTTCTCTTCTAGCCTTTCTCTCTTTACAATCACTCCTAATTCTATTTTTGAAGTACAATGAAGAAGAAATCTCTCACCTTCCCTCTCCTCTTATAAATCTAGAAGAAAATCTCCTCTTCTCTCTATCTCTAACTCACGCCAACTTTCTCTCTCCCTCATGCCACACATTTGACAAATGAGAAGTCTTCTTCTTTTATTTTGGGCAGCCTCCTTTGGAAAAGAATTCAGAATTTCCTCCAATATTCCCTCCAAGAGTGAACTCTTTTGAATTTAAAAGATATGTCATTTGATCCAAGAGACATATCCTTTCATAGAAGAACCTTCCAAAGTGTTTAGATGCATTGAATTACTCCAAGAGGTGTAAAAGAAGTGCATTTTTGAAATTCACGAAAAAATTGTCTCGAACTGCCTTAATTTAAAAAAGTCATCCCTGGCGCATCATGCGCCAGTTCTCTGGATTTTGGCACATCATGAGTCGATCTAGCACATCATGTGCCAAAATCCTAAAATTCATTATTTTTGCTCCAAATTTCGTCATTTTTGCTATTTTTGCTCCAAATTTTGTTCTTTTTGCTATTGTTACTCCAAATGTATAAAAATGATATACCCACAAGAAAAACACAAAAATAACATTCTTTAAAGTGCAATATCACTAAAAATAAGCATAAAATAAGTATTTAAAACTATATATTATTTTGGTGTATCACCTAACCACCTCAGCTTGGCCTGAGAGCCATCGTGGCCCCTTCTATTTAAACTCACCCCATGGTCAAGGGGAGGAGTTGTTGAAATTCCTTGGGGAGACCCAAAAAAATTGATTCTAGTGCTTCCCTTAGCTGCCCTGAGTGCAATCCCTCAAACCCACTGCTTGAGCTCAATTTTGGAGCTCAAAATCATGCCCAAAACATGACATCCCTCTAGACTCCAACAAATTCAAATTAATTGCACCCACACCATCCCCTGAGTGAGAGAAGAAGAACCCCCATAAAAGCCCCATCACCAGACCACCCTAGCATAAACTTTGATCAACACCCTAAATTGGCCTCGATCGATTTCATACCTAGGCATTTCACTATGACCCAAGGCTTCATCTAGGAGTTATTTAGACTCAACTCAAGCATCTCGAAGCACCCATTCAAAGCCACAACTCTTGGGCAAAGGTATTGAACTCTCACCTCAAATCGAGTCTATTTCGATTCTCCATGCTTATAAAATTGGTTTGGGCCTTGATTAACCATATGGATGTGTTCATCTCATCAAGACAAGTTGATAAGAAGAAACCACACTTGATTTGGTTGAGTATCGAGCAAGATATAAACACTAGAAGTTGGACGGCTCATGGGTTTGGCTCATCGGGGATGATGAAGGAGGACCGTCCAATCACACGTGTATTGCATGAATGGATGAGATCAAGCCGGACTGATGAGTGGAATGAAAAGGCAAGTCTAGTCAGTGTTGAGGTGTCTGGCGGTGTCGAAACAAAAGCCGTTGTGGGGAGCTTCGGAGACACCGAGGATGATGTGGCACCACACTGGATAAGTAGGAAATTAAGAATTTTCTTGAATTAATTAAGTCCCAGAACTTCAAAATTCCATATCTTGGTATAGAAAAATCATAAAAATAAAATAAAAATACCCCTTGCTTAGTGAACAGAGGAGAACAACGTGGAAATGGTTTCAAGTTTGTTTGACACATTTATGATTTTTAATTAATTAAACAATATTTTTTTTATTTGGATTCTCCATTTGCATAGACATTTCACCATGATATGGGACCATGGGGCTTTTGATGTCTCTATTGTTAGGTATCTCCCCTGATTTTTCTATGGTCACGGGGCATCTCTAACTAGAGATCTCTAATTTTCAAGTTAATGGTCCCTATTTAGGTATATAAATTATAATAATTAAAATATTAATAATAAAAATTCAAAACTTGTTTGAGTAGGTTCACTGTGGTCAGTGGACCCTAGGAAAAATATAGACTTGGTTTAACTCATTAAAAATAATCATAATTGTCACAAACCCCTAAAAGGAAATAAAGTTAAATTGAAGTAATTATAAATGTAAATGACATAAAAATTATCATCCACTATGATTTAATATCAGAGGAGCTTCCCATAAAAAATTCAAGTCAATTGGATTTAATTTAACTACTAAAATTAATTAATTAAGTGAAATTACATTTTTGGTACTAAAATAATTGTAATAATTAAAATACAACTAAAAAAATCATTAAATTGGTTTTGGGAGCTCCTTATGGCAAGAGGAACCTAAGAAAAATAAAAGTAGAATTAAAATAAATACTTCATTTTTTAAGCTATTTTTAACTATTTAAATAAATAAAAATTAACTGAAAATCACAAAAATTACAAAGTTGTAAAAACAGCCTAAAATGTCATATTTCGCTTTCTAATCACTTGGGACCAATTAAATAATTTTCTTAACTTTCTAAGTCAAGATATTAATTTTTAAAGGCTTAAAATGAAATTTTCTTTAATTTTTTACTAAAATAATTATAATAATTAAAATATAAACAAAAAAAATTTCAAATTTGTGTCTCTGGATTCCCTGGACTCTGAGAGATTTAAGAAAAATGTAAAATTTAATTTTCCACTTAAATAATATTTTATATTTAATTAATACTTAAAATAAACAAATAATTCTAATAATTAAATTAAACCATTAAAAATCATAAAAATTGGTCAAAGTGGTCCTTTAACTAGGTGAACCTCCAGTAATTTTCTTAAGGAAAAAGCTTGGTTTTGGTTGAGTTATTAAATTTCCATTAAAAATCCCTGTTTTTGCATTAAAAATAATTATAAAATTAAATAAATTTAGAAAAATCACATTTTCTCCTCTTTTGTTTCAATTAATCGATGAGTGGGGTAACATAAAAAATTTTAAAGTCATTTGAGTTTGATTTAATGAATTATGAGGTGCTGAGGCCTTATGGGCAAAAGGGTAATTTTGGAGTTTAAACCTTAATTAATATTTAGGCTAGCCAAAGGGTAAATGGGTAATGAATAAGCTTAATTGACATGTCTTAATGATTCAAATATGAAAGGGATAATTGGTAGAACCTAATCTCACTTTGGTTTCAGTAAAGATAAATTTTTAGTTTTTCATATTAGTGAAATTTGGAAGAATAATTAAATAAGAAGATATTAGGGTGAGGGGTTTGACTTTGAAAAATCATAATCCACTAACTTAAAACCCCAACTAATGGTTTTAAAAATAATTTATGACATATGATAAGGATTAAAAGTATAATTATTCAAAATTTTCTAACAACTATAAATCTACGCATTAAGTTTTAAGGGCTTAGTAGTGAATTAGGTTTAATCAAAATTTTTTCTAATGAGGTCTAGAAAAAAATGAACTATGATTAATTTGAAACTATTTTAAAACACTATAATCCCATCTTTAAAATTAGACTGACTAAGTTCCTTAATTAAGCCAAATTGCCCCTAAGCGCCTTCACTCGTATAATTCATAAGTGAAACACTAAGTGATAACTACCCCTTAAAGGGATAATCAAAACATCAAAGTTCACTGAGCATAAGGGTATAAACTAGGTGAACCATATATATCACATATAAGAAGCCCAAAACAAACTCGAGATGATTGGAGGGACCGTGAAATGTCTAGGGTATCACCTAGGACCTCTTTCATTATTCTTTGGAAATCTTGGAAGACACTTGGACATATTATGATTTGATTAATGGAATCATCCCCAAAGATAAATAAATTGGAATCACCAAGGTACAACATAGGATCTGGTAGACATACTACAAATATGTACTTTTTTTCTTTTCCATGTTTTAACTCTTGCAAAATTATATATATATATATATATATATATATATATGCCTTGTAAATAATGACCTTTCAGGTGGAGGAACAAGATGAATCGACAAACATGCTTTTAAGTTATCGCATTGCAATTTACCTGCACCTCTTGTTTCTTGCTCATAAACTTGCATGTTAAACAACAGGGTCACCCTACATGTCAAAGCTAAAACTTTTAGGATAACCACAAAACTGAAAACAAAAAAATTAAAATAAATCAAAACAAGATAAAATTCACCCCCACAATAGTTAAAATATAAGAAAACTTAAAATTTGATCACAAATAAAACAAAACAAGAGTTGCAACTAAGTTAAAATGTCTTTATCGGATGACGGAAATCCCTCACAGGAGGTAACCTACGGTTGCTTGAGATTTCCCACTATCTAAATGAATGTATGGAACTCATTAAGTTGAGTTTAGTAGATTCATTTGGACTAAGTAAATATGAAGAAAATAGTGGTGTCAGAATGAGGGAACCGTGGGATCCTAACCAGTGTGCTTTAATCAACTTTCTTATTTCCCAAAATATTTAAATAACCATAACCTTATGAAATATTTGATTTGACATCATGACTTGACACATTAGAAAACTTAAACTTGCTACGACAAAGAGCTTAGAGCTAGCATTATGGACAACACGACCATCTTCAACAACAAAACATGTCTACACCAGCTAAACCATTCATTAGGATTAAACGACCAAGCCATATGACTTTGAGGTTGTCTGCCTAGTGCGACATAAATCCTCAATTTATCTTTAGGCCTTTGTATGACTTTGCGTTGTAGTATAAGTCCTAACTCTTTTTGGGACTCCGAGGTTTTTGTTTGTCATGACCTAAATACTCACATCTTCCAGGCTATTTGGGTGATCATTTCACATGAATGTAAGCCCTAATTAATAAAACTAGTAGGATGAAATATCAAATATTTCTCTTTTAAATTTAAATCAAACCATAGGTAAGACTGGGAAGTCACCGAGGTTCTCCTCAAGATCTGTGTCATCCTCTAGTTCTTCTTCTTTTGGATTACAAAAGTAGAATGTTCCAAATTTGAGTCATTCCCCTTTCACACCTCTTTGTTTGATTTTTTTGAAAAAGTCCTATCCTTTAAAATTCTTGAAGATAATATCCCTTGATTTATATTAAGAGGTTTCATAGGTAACTTTAGTTAACTAAGATGTAATTAACTATAAGAGCTTGCCTTTATAGTAAACTTTCAAAAACCCAAATTAACATAAACCCTATTTAATTTTTCATATTAAATAGGAGAAAATTTTGGCTTATTATAAAATGATTTTGCAGAACAAACAGATGTCATACATTTCTTAATTTATTTAATTGAGCCTCACCATCAAGCCACATGTCTATCTTTTGAGATGGATGTATAGCTTAAGGTTCGACGCTCTTTCATTTAAACTATGAAAGATATGAAATCAGCTTGATTTTATAATTTTTGAAAATTAAATATATATGTAAGTTAAATGTCCCTCCAAAGCGGGTGACATATTTTTGATTTCAGTGACCGACAGCTTCCACAGGACCCCTAAAATAGTGCCGACAAAACCATGGGACTTCGAGGTTGTCCACCTAGCGCGACATGACCAAAGAAAAATATGTTGAGATTTTCATACCTATTTTACACTGATTTTGATGATATTTCACTTTAAAGAAGGGTATTTTTGATTTTTTGTTGCAAGTATGATGAATTATGGACTTTTAGAGAAAAAGAAACAAAAACGGCGCAATTTGGAACAAAAACGAGCAAGAAATGAAATTTTGCCCTGTCACCTTTCGATAAGTCTTTCGATGCTTAATATCTTTTACACTTCTTGCATATTTTTGAATGA
>NEWO01000072.1:905041-919340 GCA_003013225.1 Phalaenopsis aphrodite
AAAACGGCGCCGACGATGAAATTAACCTGAGAAGAGTGAAAAATGATAGAAAAACTTGCCGACGGCACCCTGGAGCCCGCCGACAGCGCCCGAGACGGTTATGGGCCAAAATTCAACTTATTTGGACGCTTTTTGAAAGGATTCTTGTGGCAACTCTTCATACTTCGTCCCTACACTTTAAAAGGGCAAATTTAAATTAGAAAAAGAGGGATTTTGTGAGAGGAATGTTAGAAAATGTTTTGAGAAAGTTTAGGTTTCTTAGAATAGGAGTAGAAATGTGGATTTCTACCCTTTTGGAGAGATTGGAGAGGGGATTTTGAGAGAATTTGTAAGGAGATGTTCTAGCATTGCATGGATCGGCGGGAGACTTTGTGGGAGAAATTTTCTTCTTTATTTAAAGGGAAAAAGCTAAGTATTGTGTTTTTAATTATCTTATGGTTTTGTAAACACTTATCTAGTGGATTTGCTTTGGTTAAATGAAGTTTCCGTTGTGTTTTCTTTGTGCTTTGTGATGAGCTTTTCTTACTCTCTCTTCTTGTTTGGAAATAATGGCATGAGAAGATTATGCCATTGTTTTCATTTTACTTTTCTTTTGTAATGAGTAGAATTCATGTTTAAGATTTTGTGATGCATGTTAGAAACAGATTTAATTATCAATGTGATGGTTTTTACTTGCACTTTATTTACATTACAATAAAGGCCTGTTGTAGTGTTAAAGTTCATTGTAATTGCATTAAGACCCAAGAGGGCTGTGTAATTCTCAACAAAGTAGAACTACATTCAGATTCCATGGATGGTTAAGTTCATGGGAGTTGAATGCAAATAACTAAGGAAATATACTTTGATGGGCGTAGAATTGGAGATTTTAGGGTGACAGACTAAAATCCCCAATTCGGTCCTATTGTTTGAGTGCTGAAGCAGAGATGTTAGCCCTCAGGTGAGGGGAACGTGGGAGCTCTGAAGTGAGAGCAGGTATCCTCCCACCCTAGCCACGGATTCAGTAAACAAGCATAGGATTAGTCAATGTTCTTTATGCCTAGACCAAATGGTAAAAAATAGGATTGCTCCTATTTGGCACATACAATATTTAATGCATCTCATTATTTTACATTATCTAATTCATTACATAAGAATAGTAGTTTGTAATATCTCAAAATTCTCCAAACCAATTAATCCAAAAAGGGTTATCTTTAGAATTAATATTTGCATTTAGTTATAGTTATTATCTTTACATTTAACACTTGCATTTAGGAGTAGTTAATAGATAAAACATCATTTTAATCGACATTCCTAACTAAGGACTAATTGTAGTAGACTAGGATTTGACTAAGAACCTCTTACCTCGCTTCCCTGTGGGATCGATAAACGAGACTCCACTAGAGCCCTGTATTACTTGAACGATACGTATACTTGCGTTTGAAATTGTGACTTTACAAAATCATTATAAATATATAAATTTGGGTTCATAAATTCTTGCATATTAAAAGTTACATCATGTTTTTGGCGTCATTGGCGAGGGTTTAAATCTTCTAGTAGTGGTGTCAAATTCTTTTATTTTTAGGTATATAAAAAGTCGCTGTCAAGTTTTTGGCGCCGTTGCCTGGGAAGCTTCGGTAAGAACTTTAGAAGAATTTTAGTTGAAGTAATTAGGCTTAGAATTGGAAAACTGTAGTGTCGTCAAAAAACTGTTTTGTGTGAAAAGTGTTTTTATATGAAAAAGTGTTAAAAATTTTTTTTTTGTGAACAATAAGGTGTTCGTGAAAATGTTTTGTTGTGTTGAATATATTTCATCTGATATTTGTTTAATTGTTAATGTATTATTTATTATGTTGCATATGCGAAACAAAGGATCTTTAGGACTTGTGCCTTATGATCCCGAGTTTGAAAAAAAGAAAAAAAGAAAAATACGAAGAGGTCTCAAAAAACTAGAAATGGAAATGGAAAATATTCAAGATAATAACTTAGAAAATCATCATACTTCATTGAGTGATTACGTAAATCCTACGACAGATGAAATTCACTCAAGTATACAAAACTCTATCGTAGAAGCTGACTCGTTTGAAATAAATTCTGAGATTATTCAACTGGTGCAAAACAATCAATTTAGGGGAACTCCTTTGGAGGATCCCTATTTACACTTATCAAATTTTATAGAACTTTGTGCTATATTTCGTTATAACGGTATGTCAGACGATGTTGTTAGGCTAAGGCTTTTTCCTTTTTCACTAAGGGATAAGGCTAAAATGTGGTTATACTCATTAGCACCTGGCTCTATTAAAAATTGGGAGGAGTTAACTCAGAAATTCCTAACTAAGTATTTTCGACCTTTAAGGACTATTAAACTTAGAAAAGATATTATCTCATTTTGTCAGTATGAAGGGGAATCAATATACGAAGCCTGGGAAAGATTTAAGGAACTCCTAAGAAAGTGTCCACATCATGCTCTGCCTGATTGGTTAATCATTAAAACTTTTTATAATGGGTTAGTAGAATCCCTTAGGTTTATAATTGACGCTGTCACTGGTGGATCATAAATGTCAAAACCATTTGATGAAGCGTATGCGTTAATTGAAAATATGGCTGCAAACGAATTTTAATGGCCCTCTAAAAGGGTAAATCCTAAAAAGTAGCTAGTGTTCATGATTTAAATGTGATTACAATTCTTGCATCTCAAGTTGCCGCAATATCAAGGAAGTGGACCAATTTGGAATGAATCAGCCTCAACTCACTCCAGTAAGTGACAAAAGTTCATTAGGGCATATGATTGATTCTAACTTATCATATGAGACTTTAAATACCATAAACAACCCATATTCTAACTTTTACAACCCAGGTTGGAAGAACCATCCTAATTTTAACTGGTGTCATACTACTTAGGGTGGAAACAAATAATGGAAAAATAATTATGCAAATTCTAATGAGAGTTGGAATAATCATGGGAACACAAACTATAGACCTTCATATCCACCGGACTCTAACAATGATCAACAATTTGAGAATAAGAAGATGTCTATGGAAGAAGTGGTATTACAAATGGGAAACCAAATGCAAAGTCAAAATGCTACGATTAAAAATATAGAAAATCAACTGGGACAAATTGTTAATTCACTTAGCAATAGACCCCAAGGAACACTTCCTGGCAACATTGAGATCAACCCAAAAGAGAACACTAATGAACAAGTAGAAGCTGTCTAATTAAAAAGTGGAAGAGAGATAGAGGATGTGGTTAGAAAAGAGAAAAATGTTGTGAGAGAAACAAAGGAAACTAAAAGACCTGAAGAACATGTTTCTAAGGATCTAGAAAAATTAATATCTCCGACTAAAATCAATTTAAAAATACCACCACCTCGATTTCCTCAAAGACTTAGACAACATGAGTTGGATATAAAATTTTCAAAGTTCATGGACGTACTTAAGAAGTCAACGATAAATATTCCTTTCGCTGAAGCTTTGAAACAGATGCCAAGTTATGCAAAATTTATGAAGGAGATATTAAACAAGAAAAGGAAATTTGGGGATTATGAGACAGTTGCACTAAGTGAGGAGTGCAGTGCTATACTTCAGAAAAATTTTCCTCGAAAACTTAAAGATCATTGTAGTTTTACAATTCCATGTGTAATTGGAAAAAGATTATGTGGAAAAGCTTTATGTGATTTAGGATTGAACATTAATGTGATGTCTCTATCTATATTTAAAAGGTTAGGTTTAGCCAATATTTCTCCCACTACTATAACTCTTCAGTTAACTGATCGATCTATCATTTATCCAAAATGGATTATAGAAGATGTGCTTGTTAAAGTGGATAAATTTATCTTTCCTATGGACTTTATTGTATTAGATATGGAGGAAGATAAAGAATATCCCATTATTTTGGGGAGACCTTTTCTTATTACTGGACAAGCTATGATAGATGTGCAAAAAAGAAAGTTAACTATGAATATTAATGATCATGAAACCACTTTTGATGTTTTAAAGGCTATGAAATATCCAGCTGAGAGAAATGATGATGATTGTTCCCTGATGGATGAAATTGATTATCTAAGTAAAAAGTATTTCCAGAAAAGTTTTGAGAGTAAGTTAACAGATGAGATCGAAATGGGTTTTCATGATGAGTCTAAAATGTTATTTAAAGAAGACTGTATGTATGTTCAGGAGAGGTGTGAAATGATGGACGTTACCAAAAATAGTAAACTTTTAATTCCATATGTTGAAAAATCTCATGACCTTAAAATGAATTTACCTCATAAAATTTTAAAGCCAATCTATTTGGTGAATTCATATACATCACCAGTCTCTATATCTTCATATTCGACTTTATCACAAGATGAACCTGAATTGAATGAACAAATCAGTAAAAAATCTCCTATGACAGAGTTATTCAAAGTCACTGAATGGCATATTTTGTGGTATACGAATAAAATGAATGAGATTCTGATGCTGGGGCAGATTATTAATGCAATTAACAGTTACCCCCCAAAGATTTTACCTAGTAACTCTGAGATAAATCCTAAGGCAATGAATTATGAGCAATTTAAAATTATTAAACTGATATTTAGAAGAGAATTTGAGGATTTGTTTCAAAAGAGCTTTGAGTTGAGAGATAAAGACAAGGAAATTAAAAGATCAATGGAAGAAATTCCTGAAGAATTGGAAGATAATTTGAAACAGAAGAGTAACATAGAAGATATTGATCTAGAATCTGAATTATTTAGAGAGAATCTGATCCAAAATTTGGGAGATCTTGAATTATCATATAAAGATCCATTTCTTATAAATTTCAAGGATGATGTTAATATGCAAATTGAGAAAATTACTAGAAGAATATTAGATCTAGAAAGAAATATGAGGAACAAGGATATGAATCAATATGAAAAGGAAGAGGTGAAAGAAAAATTTAAATTCGAGGACTTTGTAGGAATCCATTGATATGGAAAAAATTGGGCTATTGATCAAGGATTACTAAATTGGAATGTTGATCCAGGTGGAATCATTTGTCGGGCTAGCGACGTTAAATCAAACGTTTTATGAGAGGCAACCCATAGTTATCTGTGTGGTCTGATTTAGTACGCTTAAGAGTCATGATTGTTAGTGTTGTATTGTGGTTGCTTTAGTATGGATTGATCAGTTTGCTTGATGTTTGGTAGATGTTTGGATTGTAAGTGGATTGATTTACTTTTTGTGTGTCATGAGGGTGATGATTCCTTAAATTCTTATTATGGTTAGACTTGTATGTTCTCTTGTAGTAGTTGGATTGACGGGTCCCCTACAACATGGGTCTCACCCGGACTTGAGTTTTACAAAAGACATTATGAATTTTAACAGTGATAATTCCATTTCATATTTGTTACTTCTTTTCTCGGACTTTATTTTCATTTGATAGGAGTCACGAACCTATTTGATGAGTAACTTATGGATGATTTTACACTATCCTTATAACTGCTAGAGGTGCTTAATTATTGGGATATGGTGATGTTTGGTGTTAGTGCTCGAGAACCAATATACCAGGGATAATCTTATCTTTGTACTTATTTCAAAATTTCATTACCTAGCAAATTCTCTAATGATTTATATGTATAGAAAGCTCCTAATGTTACATACCAGATGAAGCAGAAATTTTAAGGACTGCAAAAATTTTAGAATGATGAAAATGCCTAAAGTACTGAGGTATGATTTATATTTATAATTTTTTTTCCACCTGTATCATTTCATGTTGAAAAATTTAAGTTTGGGAGAGGGAAGAAAAAGATTAACTATTAGATGTTCTCAATTTAAATAATTTCAAAAATTATTAATATAATTTCATGTAGTGAATTTAATTCAGAGAACTATATTTTTTAAATATTTAAATATTATGGTAGATTTAAAAGAATATTTTTGTAATAAAAATTAATTTTGTAGATTAAGATATTTAGTATAAGAGAATAAGACTATAGTTAACTATTTAAAGTAAAGAAAACTATATTTTGAAGTATTAAGAATCTTTGAAATTCATTTGAGAAGAAAAGATTGGGGCTCAATGATGTAAATGCTATGAAATATTTATAAGGTAAAGGAATGCTTTGAGTTTCAAATTTAAGGAAAGAAAAGTGATGTTCAAAACCATTAAAGGCTATCCAAATATAGTAATCCTCACTTGAAAAAAGGAAAAAGAAAGGATTGACAAAAATCCCTGAAAAGAAAAAAAATATATATAGGATTGAAAGCAATCCAAATGAAAAACAGAAAAAAAAGAAATAAAAAAATATAAAAGTGAGGAGAAGCTTGAGAAGATGCCTAATAAAAAATTTGCTTTACTGGACCTACCTAAAGGGAAAACTTAAATACATTCCTAAACTTATATTTATAGATTAACATCTTTTACTAGTAGTGTTCTCATGAAGTTCCTATCATTTGAATATTCTAAGTGACTTGATATTACAACATATAGTCATTCTTGAAATAAATAGAAAACTAGAACTCTTAAACTTGATGACTAGATAATCTTGTACCTACAAAGTTAATTTAATTACTTGAATTTTTTCTAAAAATCTCACTATGGTATTTACTTAAATCAAACTTATAGTATTTCTGAATTAAAATGTTACTACAATAGATCATAAATTTTATGTAGTACTAAAATTATTTGAGGACAAGTAATAGTTAAGTTTGGGGGATTTTGACCAAAGGAAAATATGTTGAGATTTTCATACATATTTTACACTGATTTTGATGATATTGCACTTTAAAGAAGATATTTTTGATATTTTGTTGCAGACATGATGAATTATGAACTTTTGGAAAAAAAAGAAACAAAAACGGTACAATTTGGAGCAAAAACGAGCAAGAAATGAAATTTTGCCCTGTCACCTTTCGATAATTCTTTCGATGCTCAATCCATTTAACACTTCTTGCATATTTTTGAATGAGATTAAACTTTAAAGGAAGGTTGTTTTTATGCTTATTTTGTAGGGCTATCTGTTAGGAACACAACGCAACTGAAATGGGGCAAAATAGAGCTAAAACGGAGCCAAACGGAGCCAAACGATGGAGCTGCGCAGTATGCCCGCCGATGGCGCCAAAACGGTGCAAACAACGAGATTTACCCGAGAAGACCCAAAAATGATAGAAAAACTCATCGACGGTGCCCTCGAGCTCGCCGATGGCGCCCGAGACGGTTATGGGCCGAAATTCAACGTATTTGGATGCTTTTTGGAAGGATTCTTGTGGCAACTCTTCAAACTTCGTCCCTACACTTCAAAAGAACAAGTTTAGATTAAGAAAAGAGGGATTTTGTGAGAGGAATGTTGGGAAAATTTTGGAGAAAGTTTAGGTTTCTTAGAATAGGAGTAGAAATGTAGATTTCTACCCTTTTGGAGAGATTAGAGAGGGGATTTTGAGTGAATTTGTAAGGAGATGTTCTAGCATTGCATGGATTGACTGGAAACTTTGTGGGAGAGATTTTCTTCTTTCTTTCAAGGGAAAACGCTAAGTATTGTGTTTTTCATTATCTTATGGTTTTTTAAACACTTATCTAGTGGATTTGCTTTGGTTAAATGAAGTTTCTGTTGTGTTTTCTTTGTGCTTTGTGATGGGCTTCTCTTACTCTCTCTTCTTATTTGGAAATAATGGCATGAGAAGATTATGTCATTGTTTTCATTTTACTTTTCTTTTGTAATGAGTAGAATTCATGTTTAGGATTTTGTAATGCATGTTAGAAGCGGATTTAATTATCAATGTTATGGTTTTTACTTGCACTTTATTTACATTACAATAAAGGCCTGTTGTAGTGTTAAAGTTTGTTGTAATTGCATTAAGACCCGAGAGGGCTGCGTAATTCTCAACAAAGTAGAACCACATTCAGATTCCACGGATGGTTAAGTTCATGGGAGTTGAATGCAAATAAATAAAGAAATATACTTTGATGGGCGTAGAATTGGAGATTTTAGGGTGACAGACTAAAATCCCCAATTCGGTCCTATTGTTTGAGTACTGAAGCAGAGATGTTATCCCTCAGGTGAGGGGAACGTGGGAGCTTCGAAGTGAGAGCTGGTATCCTCCCAGCTTAGCCACAGATTTAGTAAATAAGCATAGGATTAGTCAATGTTCTTTATGCCTGGACCAAAGGGTAAAGAATATGATTGCTCCTATTTGGCACATACAATATTTAATGCCTCTCATTCCTTTACATTATCTAATTCATTACATAAGAATAGTAGTTTTTAGTATCTCAAAATTCTCCAAACCAATTCATCCAAGAAGGGTTATCTTTAGAATTAATATTTGCATTTAGTTATAGTTACTATCTTTACATTTAACACTTGCATTTAAGAGTAGTTGATAGATAAAACATCATTTTAATTGACATTCCTAACTAAGGACTAATTGTAGTAGACTAGGATTTGATTAAGAACCTCTTAACTCGCTTCTTTGTGGGATCGATAAACGGGACTCCACTAGAGCCCTGTATTACTTGAGCGATACGTATACTTGCGTTTGAAATTGTGACTTTACAAAATCATTATAAATATATAAATTTGGGTTCATAAATTCTTGCATATTAAAAGTTGCATCAAGTTTTTGGCGTCATTGCCGAGGGTTTAAATCTTCTAGTAGTGGTGTCAAATTCTTGTATTTTTAGGTATATAAAAAGTCGTTGTCACGACATAAGTCCTCAACTCATCTTTAAACCTTTGCACAATCATGTTATGCAATATAATCCTTAACTCATTTTAGTATTCCTTTTAAACCACCAAGGATAAATTAAATCAAATTTTTCTAAAAATATAACAGCCGACAATGAATTTTTCAATCTTATGTATAACGTTTTGAGGATTACTTCATTTGGATATGCCTATAATTATTTTTAATTTTATTATTCTCTTTCAAAATTTAATCACTCCACAATTCTTTTCTACTCTCCATTTTAAAAGTAAAATTTTATGGAGGCACAAATCTTTTTATAGAACTATCTAATTACACTAATTTTAACAAATAACCAATTCTTTTCAGAAATAGATATATTATTCACCCCTTCATAAGTTGGTTTGCAAAATATTCATAACATTAATCTAACTTAATCTATTTAGAGTTTACATTAATTAACTATATTTTCCTTCAACACAAGTGTTATAGCTCCACAGTGAACCCCACTCTTCTTAAGTGAACCTAAATCATCTCACTAAGGATAGATAAAATTAAGTTTAGTATGATTTTTCTTCCCCCCTCCCCCCCAACTTAATTTCTACCACATGCAGCAAGTTGGACATGAATTAAGTTAGGGATTTAAATAGTAGTAATACTTCCTACCACATGCTCATATCAACATAAATTTAAATGAATGTAACAGAAAGTAAAATTGAGTTAAACAAAACATATAACCAGAAAGAATTGCATATAGAAGCCAATATGTATATAATAAAAAATAAAACAAGTCCAACACAAGAGATACATCCAACAAACAGAAACAACATTCATAGTGATTACAATATGTAAAATCCTATACACCCAACTTAAAAAGAAAAATAAAATCACTCGTCCTCCTCATCATCACCTCTCTCCTCTTCTTCCTCTTCTCCAACTAAATCCTCCTCCATTGGCTGTCGAATGCTTTCATAAATTTGGTAAGTAGAATATACCAGAAACTTAATAAGATTGCCACCTCTAATCCACTAGTTCCCAGCATACATCTCCAACTAAGCGGTCTAGAAGCAAACTATTTAATCAACCCTATCTGCAAAAGTATACACCTCGACATTTAAAATGAAGGTGTCATCCTCCAGCCACTAATCTGTTTGGAGTAGAGGCCATCATGGTAGAAGGGTTGGGTCAGGAATAGGAAGTAGAGGGCAAAGATGGACCTGTCTTATGACCAACATTGCATATCTACTATATATCGCAATGTTAAAGTTAAAAAATAGGCTTCATAGGATTTAGATGCTGCTCCAACTACCAAAAGACACAATAAAGTTCTGACATAAAAGAAATTGAGGATGGTTGCCCTAATCCAAGAGTAGATCCCACCATAAGTCACTTAATCTTCCCAAAAATTATACTAATCAATCACAACAACATAAAAAAACACACTAACATAGATACAAGCACACTACGATAACACACATAAACAAAATTGGGTTGCCTCTTAAGAAGTGCTTGATTTTACATCGTCCTCCTAACCTTGTCAAATATTTCAATCATAATGATCTAGCATCAAAGCCTCCTTAAACACATGTTTTTCTTCTCTTATGTATGGTTTAAGTATTTGTCCAGTCAATTTAAACACTCTAGCACTCCTAGAATCTTTAATATCAATTGCACCAAAATGATACATCTTTACTACAGTAAATGTTCCTAACCACCTGAACTTAAGTTTTCTTGGGAATAATTTAAATCGTGTATTATACATTAAAATATTTTATATAAGCTTAATTTTTTTTTCTAAGAATCCTCTGATCCTGCCATATCTTCATTTTCTCTTTATAAATGTTAGCATTTTCATAAGATTTTTGTCTAATCTCATCAAGTTCATTGAACTGTAGCAAACGTTTCACACCAATCTCTTTCATATTGTAATTTAAACTCTTAACAACCTAATATGATTTGTGCTCTAATTCAACTGACAAGTGACAAGCTTTTCCAAATCTTAGCCTATATTGAGACATCCCTATAGGTGTTTTATAAGCAGTCCTATATGTCCATAAAACATCATTACATCTCAAAAACTAATCCTTTCTATTAGAATTGATAGTCTTCTCCAAAATCCTTTTGATTTCCCTAGTAGAAACTTCTACTAATCCACTTGTCTATGGATGATACATTGTGGATATCTTACGCTTTATACCATACTTGACCACTAATGTCTCAGTCCTTCAATTCTTAAAGTGGCTCCTCCCATCACTAATGATAATTCTAGACATATCGTATCTGCTAAATATATTATTCTTTAAAAATTTAGATGCACTTTGAGACTCATAATTTTGTAGGGCAACTTTCTCTATCCACTTTAAGACATAGTCCACAATTATTAAAATATACAAATTCCATAAAGAAGGAATAAATAGTCTCATGAAGACTAAACCCCAAGCATAACAAATATCAATCTCCAAAGTAAAACTCACGGTATTTCATTTCGCTAAGAAATATTTCCTACTCTCTGGCTTCTATCACAAGTTCTTATATATATTCATTTACATCCCTAGACAGAGTAGGCCAATAAGATTCAGATTGTAAAATATTAGCAGCAATTCTATAAACCTTAAAATATCCCCTAAATTCAAAATCATAACATTTCCTAATAACATCTTGGGTCTCCTCTATGGGTAAACACCTTCAAATCACTTA
The DNA here is from genome assembly GCA_003013225.1 of Phalaenopsis aphrodite. Lineage (NCBI taxonomy): Eukaryota > Viridiplantae > Streptophyta > Magnoliopsida > Asparagales > Orchidaceae > Phalaenopsis > Phalaenopsis aphrodite. The sequence goes on from NEWO01000072.1 coordinate 916,358, forward strand.
GTCTTTATACTTCCAATATAGGTATGAATCATCCCAAAAATAATATCTTGCATCATGAACAAATTTCTTCTGTTGAAAGTATGTCAGATCATAGGGTAAAAAGTCAAAGACTATGTAATTTACTATGTTAGCATACTATGGAATATTTCAATCAGTTACAACAAGAAGTTGCTCATCAGGAAAATTCTCATGATATCCTCATCAAACGTAGAGATGGACCTGTCCCATGACAAAGCACTACATGTCTACTGTATATCCCAATGCTAGATTTAAAAAAATAGGCTTTAGAGGATGAATATGCTCCTACCAACTACCAAAAGACACACCAGAGTTTTGGCATAACAAGAAATTGAGGATGGTTGTCGTAATCCAAGAGTAGATGCCCCCATAAGTCACTTAATCTTCTAAAAAATTATACTAATCAATCACAATAAAATAAAAAAACACATTAACACAAATGCAAGCACAAAACAATAACACACATAAATAAACTTGGGTTGCCTTCCAAGAAGAGCTTGATTTTACGTCCTTAACCTGACCGTGCCAGATATTTTAATCAAAATGACCTAGCATCAAAGCCTCCTTAAACTCATGTTTTTATCTTCTTAAGTATGGTTTAAGTGTCTGTCCATTCATTGTAAACACTCTATCACTCTTAAAATTCTTAATATCAATTGCACCAAAAGAATACATTTTTACTACAGTAAATGGTCCTAACCACCTAGAATTTAGTTTTCTTGGGAATAATTTAAATCGTGTATTGAATAATAAAATCTTCTATTTAGGCTCAAAATCTTTTCTAAGAATCCTCTGATCATGCCATCTATTTATTTTCTCTTATAAATTTTAGCATTTTCATAAGATTCTTGTCTAATCTCATTAAGTTCATTTAACTATAACAAACTCTTATCACCAATCTATTTCATATTGTAATTAAACTTCTTAATAGTCCATTATGCTTTGTGCTCCAATTTAACTGTCAAGTGACAAGCTTTGCCAAGTATTAGCCTATATGGAGACATCTCTATAGGTGTTTTATAAGCAGTCTTATAGGTCCATAAAGCATCATTAAGTCTAACGGCCTAATCCTTTCTATTAGAATTGTCTATCTTTTCTAATATCTTTTTGATCTCTGTATTAGAAACTTCTACTAATCCACTTGTCTAAGGATGATACATTGTGGATATCTTATGCTTTATACCATATTTTACCACTAATGTCTCAATCCTTCTATTCTTAAAGTGGCTCCTCTCATCACTAATGATAACTCTAGGCATATCATATCTACTACATATATTCTTCTTTAAAAATTTAGATACACTTAAACATTCATAATTTTGTAAGGCCACTATCCCTATCAACTTTAAGACATAGTTCATCACCATTAGAATATACAGATTCTATAAAGAAGGTATAAAGGGTCCCATGATGACTAAACCCAAAGCATAAAAAAATCTCATTCTCCAAGGTAAAATTTAAGAGCATTTTATTTTGCTTAGAAATATTTCCTACTTTTTGACTTCTATTACAAGTTCTTATAGACTCATTTACATCCCTAAATAGAGTAGACTAATAAAGTCCAAAATGTGAAATCTTTGCATCAATTCTATAAACCTTAAAATATCCCTCAAATTTATAATTAGAACATTTCTTAATAACATCTTGGGTCTCTTATATGGGTAAACACCTTCTATTCTCTTAGTCTTTGCACTTTCCATATAGGTGTGGATCATCCTAAAATAGTATCTAGCATCATGAACAAATTTCTTCCATTGATTTCTTGTAAGATCATAGGGTAAAATGTCACTGACTATGTAGTTTAATCTATTAGCATACCGCAAAGTATTTCAAACAGTAACAACAAGTAGTTACTTTAACTATAAAACCTTTTTTAAAACTGAAAAATTACAAAACCATTTTTTCAAAATTAAAAAAAAATATTTATAAAAATTAAATAACAAAACAATAATTTCATAACACGTCCTTTTGAATTTACGGGAGTCCCTCGAATGAGGTAACCCACTGTTTCAGATAAGATCTTCCCAGTTTAAATGAGCTTAACAACTTGTTTAAGCTAAGTAAATTCAAAAGAGGGTACCATGAGATCCTAACCGGTGTCACTCTAATAAACTTTAACCCCCATATTGATTGAACATACTTGTCATTTAAACCTTTGAACCTTAGACTTTAGGACTGCTACTTCACCGAGGAGCTTAGAGCTAACTTCGTGGGCAACATTCTACAATTGTAAATGGATCCTCAACAACAATCTCTTCTTTTGAATTAAACAATAATTCATAGGACTTCGAGCTCATTTGCCTAGTGCAACATAAATCCTTACTTTATCTTTAGGCCTTTATACAATCATGTTGTGCAATTTAAGCCCTAACTTATTTTTAGGATTTCAAGGTTATCGTTCGTTACGACATAAATCCTCCTATCTTCCAGGCTATATGTATGATTGTGTTATGCAAATGAATTCCCTAAACAATAATAACTGGCAGGATGAAACATTCAATAATTTCCTTCTCAAATTTGAAGCCAAACCATTAAATAGCTTGTGAACTCATTAAGGTTCTCCTCATGATCCGTGACATCCCCTAATTTTCTCATTTTGGATTCCATAATAATGTTCCATATTTGAGGATTTCTAATTTGACACTCCTTGGTCCAACCTTTGAAAAGTCCTACCTTTTGAAAATTTTGAAGATAATATTTTTTGATCTAAATAAAGAGTCTTCTTAGTTGAACTTAGTCATTTAAGATGCAATTAACTATAAGGGCTTGCTCTTAAAGGAAACTTTAGAATTTAGCTTAAAATAAATCATATTTAACCTTTCATAATAGATAGAGGAACTTGTCAATCAACATAAATGTTTGTAAGCTAAAACGGGTGCATGAATTCTTTAGTTTATTTAAATGACCCTCACACAAAAGTGATATGTCTATTCCTCAGGATAAGTATGTCACCTGTTATGTTGTG
>NEWO01000072.1:931230-943552 GCA_003013225.1 Phalaenopsis aphrodite
ATATATATATATATATATATATATATATATATATATATATATATATATATATATATATATATATATATATATATATATATATATATTGTTATTTTCCAAAGTTGGCGATCAACACGCCGTTGCCGACACATTAGCCAAACTTGCTAAGGAATTGACATGTCCACCGGAGGATTCCATTGATATTATAGTGCAAGGAAGTCAAGTTCTATCAAAGATTGACCTTGATTGTCTGCACAAGCTCAGGAAAGAAGAAGAAATAATAGATGCAGTAATGAACAATACTGAAGATTGGCGTAGGCTATTAATAGAATATTTACAAATAGCAAAGTTGTTAGATGAAAAACAGCAACGCATCACATCAAGAGAAGAGATATTTTGTTTGCTTTGGTTGACAATGTCCTCTATAGAAGGTTGTTCAATCAGATGTGGTTGAGATGTCTGAGTAGAGGGGAAGCACATGATATTGCCAAGGAAGTACACGCTAGATTGTGTGAAGCTCACCAGTCACGTCCAAAGATGAAGATGAAAGTTAAGAGACTCAGATACTATTGGCCAACAATGTTGATCGATTATATGGATATATCCAAAAAGTGTCACTTGTGTCAAGTGCATTGATGCAATGCGATTTAGTGTGACAACTTTACAAATATTTTTCAATATTACAAAATTACACACGGTGGGTATATAATAAATATGCAAAATAATCCCAACAAAATTATTCTTTGTGTAAATAATTTATCTTTTAAAACTCTTTTTAAACTGCCAAATGGAGTCCTAGATATCAAACCTCTTTAATATCAAAGAAAGTATAAATATCGCTCAAGTAATAAAAGACTCTAATGGAGTCATAGATATCGATCCCACAGGGAAGTTGGAAAATTCTAAGGAAAATTATGAAAATTATTTTATAACAAAAACAAAAACAAAATTAAAAGTAAAGTGTGAGTTCGAAAATTAACCACTCATGTGAATGCTAATTAAAATGCATATGTAAGACTGCAGAAATTAAACTAAACTAAATACTAAACTTTCAAAACTAAAATTATGAAAATTAAACAAAGTTTTTATTGTGACGGAAAGTTCAAATTTAAGAAAGCATTATTCCCCTTTACAATGAGTATATGGATTGTGAAGAAACTAAAATCATTTGAAAAAATATATATAAACTGTTTTGTGCTAAATATGAACAATCCTATTTTGTACCCTCTTTTGAGTGCTATAAAGAACATTGACTAATCCAAAGTTTGGTCCCTGATTTTGTTGTTAGGTTGGGAGGATACCGACTGCCACTCCAGAGCTCCCACTACTCCCTCCCCTAAGAGCTAACAATCTCACATTAGTTTTCAATCAACTGGACCAAATTGGGATTTTAATCTGTCACATTAAAATCTTTAATTCTGCATCCAACAAAGTATATTTCCCTATTTATTTTCACCCAATCCCATGGATGACATACTCTCCGATGAAATCAAATGCGATTCTCCCTATGTTATAGAAATCATATCTCTTTTAAGAACATATGTCTTTCAATAAATTTTAACATTTCAATTGGCCGGATCGAAAAGTAAATGAAGATCGAAGTTCAAAACTTCACAAATTATTATCATTTAAAGTCGTGGAAAACAAAATCTATTTTTCACAAAACCATATCTCAAAGTAGGGAGAAAGATAAAGAAAACTACTCAAAATTTATAAGAATGATACGATGAAACATGGATTTCATATATAAAAACATGTTTACAAAATAAAAAAATAAAAATACAACTTACCTCACAATCATTCCTAAGAAAATCCCTAGAAGTTCTCTCCAAGCATTTTTCTCTTTACAATCACTCTCAATTCTCTCTTAGAAATGTATTGAAGAAGAAACTTTCACCTTCCCTCTCATCTTACAACCCTAAAAAAACTCCTCTTCTCTCTCTATCTCTAACTCACGCCCCCTTTTCCTCTCTCTCACGCCACACACACACACACACACACTTTAACTCTTCAGGTATTCTTCTTTTATTTTGGGCTGCCTCCTTTGGAAAATTATTCAAAATTCCCCCTAAAATTTCCTTCAAAAGTCAACTCTTTTGAATTAAAAAAATGTGTTATTTGATCCAAGAGTCATATCACTTCATAAAAAAACCTTCCAAATTGTTTAGATGCATTAAATTACACCAAGAGGTGTGTAGAACAATTGTCCCTGTGAAAATTCACGTAAAATTCATCTTGAATTGCCTTAATTTAAAAAAGTCGTCCCTGGCGCATCATGCACCGATCTGGCACATCATGCACCGATCTGGCACATCATGACCCAGAATCCCAAAATTCATTGTTTTGGCTCCAAATTTTGTCTTTTTTACAAATTTGCTCCAAATGCCTACAAATAAAATACCTACAACAAAAACACAAAATTACCCTTCTTTAAAGTGCAATATCACAAAAAATAAGTATATTATTTTGGTGTATCAAGCATGGAGTAGTCTTGCACCAACCTCCGAATGTGCTACACATGACCGTCATCTTGTGGCCATTCAAATGTTATGACACAGATATAGTGGGTCTGATAGACCATTTATCTTTGAAAGAACACAAATTTATTCTCGCAGCTACATAGTACTTCTCTAAGTGGGCAGAGGCAGTGTCATTATGAGAGGTTACAGCGCAACACACTCTTCAATTTTTAAAGAGTCAGATTGTCTACCATCTCACTGTTTTGCACAGAGTAATTTCTGATAACGGACCAGTTTTCAAGAGCACCAAGATCAAAAATTTCATCAAACAACATGGGATAGATTGGAGGTACACTACGGTTTACTATCCTAGAGCAAATGGCCTAGTCGAAGCCTTTAATAAGTCACTTGTGCAGATTTTAAGGAAACCATTAGATGAGAATAATAATGGATGGCATGAGAAGTTATTAGATGCTTTGTGGGCCTACCGAACAACATTTAGCACTCTTACTTAGTGTAAACCATAGCACTCGTGTACAAGTCTGAGGCCGTACTTCCATTGCAAGTTCAACTACCTTCTCTCAGAGTCACTGTCGCCAATCACATTATAGTAGAAGATAGTGCCAAAATCTTTGTAAAATTGTGGAGTCTTGAAAGTAAACAACTAGAAGCACAATAGAATTTAAAAGTTTACAAAGAAAAGATGATTCGAGCGCACGATAAACTGGACCTTTCAAGGACATTCAATGTTGGTGAGCTCGTACTTTTCCTCAGGATACCTATCCTTGCACATTGCAAGATGGGTGGAACGTTTGAACCAACTCGGGAGGGACCATTTGTCATAAAGAATGTCTATCTAGGAAGATCGTACCAGTAATGAACTTCCGAGGTGAGAGGCATACATTGTCAGTCAATGGATGATATTTGAAGACATATTATGCAGCTTGATGTTCTCCAAAGTGAATTTCCAAAAATAATAAATGTCTTGTGGGATTGCTATTTGTCAGTTTCTATGACTGGGTCAAAAATTTTGTAATAAAATTAATCTTAATAAAATGAAATTTTGAATTTGTACGTCTAAGCTCTCCACTTTAGTTTTGAATTTCACTAAATTAAATTAAATAAAATGCTTGCACCTATATAATACTAAAATCTACTTAAGAATAATTTATTATTGTTCTTGTTTGTTTTGAATTTCAGCGCGCTGTTGTTTTCTTGTTTTTCACAGGAGAATGTTGGGTTAAAAATTGATTTTATCCTTTAAAGACGACTTAAATCTTGCATTGGATGAAGAAAAGGCATCACAGGCTGGTGTTGTGAATTTTGACTTGGATTATAGTCAAGTTAATTTGAATTTTTTATCCCAATTTTGTATGACAATATGATTTATGCAATTATAATCTTAATTTTTCCTTATACTTATTACTTTGTAATGCCTGTAAAAAACTTGACTTTGAAGCAAATAAGAATGCAATTATTATATTTAGTTATATGATACTACGCAAGTATACGTATCGTTATCAAGTAATATAGGGCTTTTTAATTAAGCCGTAAATATTGAACCCACGAGAGAAATACAATATGCAACGAAAATCAAAAGAAATTAGATAACAAATTTTACTCTGCAAAATATTCTTACACAAACTATGGATGCTATAATAGGAATGAAAGTTTGATTTTTTTAAAAATTTTATTTTTTTGATAATTGAAAGTAAAGTAAACAACTAACCAAAATTTAACTAGATATTTGTAAGATGAAGGTAATATAAATAAAATATTTTTTTTCTTTATCATGAATGAGTAACAAGTATAGGAATTCTGTTGTGGAAGTATTCAAGTTATTTTGTGCCAAATAGGAGTAATAGTATTATTCACCCTTACTAGATATGTTATAAAGAACATTGACTAATTTAAAGTTTGAATAGTCTTAAAGACATGTTATGTAGGGAAGAAACTAGTGCTCACTCTAGAGTTCCCTCTTCTCCCTCCACCTGGGGGCTAACATTTCATATCAAAACCTAAAACTATAAATCAAATTAGGGGCTTTAGTTTGTCATTCTAAAGTACTCTAATTCTACACTCTTAAAAGTTTTTTTTCCTATTTATTTTCACTCAGTCCTATGAATTACATTCTCATCCATACATTATCATGTGATTCCTGCCATTAGTTGACTGAGACAATACTGTCTCGGATCTTACATGTTCTCACAATAAACATTAACATCTTAATTGGCTAAATTAAGAAGTAAATGAAGTATAAGTTTTAAAATCATCACAACTTATTCTAACATTAAAGATTAATACTTCACATAACTTCCATCCAATACTTAATCATTTATCATTTTAAAGAGAAGTTCCTTTGAATCTCTTATCTTCCTTTCTCTTACAATACTCTCTACTTGCACATACTAAAACTCCTCTCTTCTTCTCTCCAATAAAATATCCTAATTAATCTATGAGAGAGGCGTGGTGGCACGACATTGAGGGTGGCGTAGGAGAGCCTTTAGGGCACTGGAGATAGATGTAAGAGAGAGTCTTCAATCAAATTCAAGTCCTCTTTTATAATTTTCCAAAAGGTGCCTTGGTGTCTCTTCAAAATGTGTCCACATTCAATGAATCTTCCAAGAGTTGCCTCTTTTAAAAATCCAATTGAATTTCATATCAATTACCTATTTCTCACGTTTTCACAAAGAGTTTCTTCAAACACCACTTCAAAAATTTGTTCAAATTCATTGAATCTTTAAGTAACTACTTCTGGCACTTAAGCGCGAGGTACTTGGTGCTTAAGCGCTGCCTTCTCAATTTTATTGGCGCTTAGGCGCGACCTTCTCAGTCTTACTGGTGCATAAGCACCAGTTCTGAGCGCTTAGGCGCCACAGTTCTTTTGCACATCTTCTTCATTTTTGCTCCAAATTTTATCCTTTATCACTTCTTTCACCATTTTTCATCCATTTGATTGTAACTAAAAGAAAAAGACACAAATACCTTGCATTAAAGTGTAATATCTCAAAATAAGTATAAAAATGTGTATCTAAAGACTTTATATTTTATGTGTATCAAAATCCCCCAAACTTAAAATTTCACTTTTCCTCAAGTGACACTCCAATCTTTCAAAACCAAAATAAGAAGATTATGTAAATGGGTTTCTTTATGATATTCTAAAATTTTGATCTGGAAATATAGTAGTCCAATTTAGAAAAAAAAAACATTAGTACATAAGACCAACTTAGAGTTTAGAAATTTTTAACGTAAAGAAGTCCAAAAATATGAGTTCCTATCTAGTTCAGAAATATTTGTAAATTTTCCAAATATAGAGTTTAGGCATTCTATCTTCTCCACATAAATCTTTTTACTAAGAATAATTATACTAACTATATTATATCCTTAAGCTTAAGATTTTCTGAAGCCTTATACTTTAAAAAGATCAGATGTGGAACCAATTTTTGATTTGGCACTAATCCTCAAGCTCCTCCTTCCTTTTTCAACTTTCTTTTTCTTTTTTCTTTTTCTTTTTTTCCTATTTTTTTAGGTGGGATTACTATATCTAGATAGGCCTTTAATAATTTTGAATTCCACTATTCCTTTCCTAAAACAAAGTTTTGATACAAATCCTTTACTTAAAAATATAATAATAGTTTTAAATATTATTTTTAATAAAAGAAATTTAAGTATTGAAAATAAAAGTTTAACCCTTCTATTTATTTCAAAAATATAACTTCTCCTACTAAAGATCGTTATAAAATATTTTTCATTTCTACACTAAAAAATTTCAACTTTAAGTTTTTCTTCATTACTATAGGTTTCAACTAAATTTTGTTACTGATTTCTATATTCAAAATTTTACTTCCCTAATATAACTTCATATACATAATCATTTTTTTCCAAATCAAAATCAAATTTATTTGTAGCACATTTTAGAATAAATAAACTTCAAGTTCTTAGAAAAATTTTCATCCCACAAACTTAGAATTTTTACTAAGATAAAACATTTTAGCATAATATTTATATAAGCAGAAATTAAAACTAAAAATAACATGCTTACAAAAATTTTCATATCCTAAATACGCAAGTACAAAAATCAAAAACAAGAGTAAAAATTAATTGACCAAATTTTAATTTAACTTTAACATATAGATATTCATTAGGCTTCTATGCAGTGGAAGATACTAACAAAAATTCACAACTGCAACATAAAGAAAATACCTAGTAGTTAATTGAAAATTTTAAACATGAAATTCTTAAGTGAAAGTTAGTAATATTGTAAACCTTCGTAAAAATTAGGATTAAGTTCAATTCAAACTAAAAAATACACTAGACAACACAATTATCACAATCATTACAAAAAAAACAAATATAACTACTCATTTTAACATAAATGCATCACAACAGCGTCTAACAGAATAAAACACAAATAATTGTAGCGATCACAACAAGTACAACTCAAAGCAAAATTAATTGAACAATATAACTATGCCACATAAAGTTCACAATAAATAAATAACCAAATAACTAAACTACTCAATTTAATCCTCCTCCTCATCATCATCACTATCATTGCTCTCCCAAAAGGCAGTAGGCTCATATGATGAATATTGTGGATATGAAGGAAAAACTACACTTTAATCACCCCTTATAAGGTTTTCCAAAGATGAGTGAAATTTTTTCGCATAATCACTATGTCTTCTCATATAACCCTTTATATGATCTACAAAATTCTCCAAATTTAATATTTTGTCTGCAGTATAATTGATGTTATCTAACATCCTTTGCAATAAGTGTGACTGTGAATCAGAACTAGAAGCCCAACCTTGTGATGTGGATGCACGTGAGGTAGAAGCATGAGAAGTAGAGGCACCTGAATTTCTATAAAATCCTTCTCTCCAGCCAAATATCAAATGTTGTGAATAAAACTTCACATTAACACTTGCGATGGGCTTTAGAGGCTGCAATATCTCCTCTCAGCTAATGAATCTAACACCTAGTTGATCACATAAGGAAAAGATCAAGGATGTGAATACCAAACCTGCAGTAGTGGCAACAGTAGCAGAACTGATGATAGTATGATAGATCAAAGACCCAATGTCAATCGGCTTGAACTGCTGAATGTAATAGTTCAAGGTAGCTCTATCTCTAGTAACTTTGCTGAGGTGGTTGTTTGGTAGTAGACGAGCTGAAATAAAGTAGTCACATGCTATCTATGTGACATCTAATTTAGACACATGGAAGTTGGCTCTTTTTTCATTTGTGATATTCCATAGTCCTCTTCCACCGGTCAATGATGATATAATCTCATCCAACTCCTCCTCAATCAGACTATAATTTGAATAAAAACATAACGTACTAGGGGCAACTGCTAAAATAGATTTATTACCTTAGGGGAGAAATGCACTAATTTTCTTCAAACCATGCTGAATCTTCTTCAGTTTCAAAGATATTTGCATAAAACTCCCGTACAACAGAAATCATAGTCACATAAATAACAATAAATTGTTCCCCTATCGGCAAACAATCAAATCTTCTATTGCTCCTTCCAGACTTTTAAAACATCTCCCAGGAATCTGTTTTCTTGACTACAGTGCATCGCTATACCTATCCCGAGCTTTCGTGCTAAAAATCTTGCTTAAATTGAAATGGGACTTCTCTTTACTCCTCTTCATTCTTGAGGCCATTTCTAAAAAACACATAAAGTTCACAATAAATCCTAAATTCAATATTAAATCACTATACTCAACTTCTAGAAGCATTACTATCATTTCTATGTGCTTTCCATGGGTTTTTCTCAAATTTTCACCATGAATAGTGATTTTTGGTCAAATCCATAATGCGCTCAAAATACATAGTGAAAATAAAAAAATTTTATATAGAAGTGAAGTTCTTACCTAAAGAAGATCAAATCTAGTAAATTTTCTTGAATCCACCAAGAAATCTTCACTATAAAAGAAGCCCTAACTCTTCAATCATGAACTCAAACAAAGAAGACGACGTCGAGGGGGTAAAAATGGCATTTTCGAGTTTATTTTTCACCTATAAACATTTGCGAATCGATTTAAGTGAACCAACACTTAATCATGACTGGTTCGGTGCTTAGGTGCCTACCTATCGGGTTGTCCAGTGCTTAAGTGAGTGGTTTTGGCGCTCAGGCTTCAGTGCACAAATTTTGATATTTTTATTTTTAAGTGAAATGCACGTCTAGCCTAAGTCAACCACCCTTAAATGGTCTTAAAAATCTTTAATAACTATTTTCTTTCCATTCAACTCTCCTCTTTCTCAAAATTCACCAATATTTACTAATTCAATTCAACACAAAATTTTTTACACAAACAAACACTTATATTAATTCACAAAGAAATAAAACATTTGTGATGCATAATTTCTCAATCCAAAGAGACTTGGATGAGATAATTCCTAAGCATAAACAATAAACAAACTTAACGCTAAAAACACATAAAATAAATTTAATACTAACATCACAACACCTAACACAAACAAACACTAAACTTAGAACTTAATTTCACTCTCCTTCTTGTGGAATGAATCCTGGCCTTTCATTAATTTATCCTTGGGCATTTAACATATAGATCTGATAGAATGGATGATGGTGAAGAACTCTGGTCGAGTCTTCTTCAATCCATTATTTTTTCAAATACATAGTCTTGTCTGCTTCTTCTACAAAACTTGTGTGGCTAAATTGCATCTTAAGTTGTCATCCAGTATGATCTAAATGTGTGTTAACTTCTTTCACCTTCACTTCAATTGAAGCCATGTCAGCCTCAATCTTTATGATTTTCTCCGTTATTCCTTTTATATTAATGGCTAGGAAACCATTATAAAACCCTTGAGCACTTTGACTAATGAGCTTCCTCTTCATGGCTTCTTTCTTTTTCTTCATATCAATCTCCCAAGAAGACATTTTTCAAGATCTCTCACTCTTCATTTAGATTTGATGTGGGGTGAGAATTCTCTTCATTCCCTTCTATTTATAAGCTTTGTACTAAGATTAAAACTACTAGAAACGTTCTTAAACCACTAACCCACATTAAAACCCACTACACCATGTTTAAATCTTCTAGAAATGTAATTTAGCAAGTTTAGTTAACTACTACGCTTAAGCGCAGAATGTTGGCGCTTAAACGTTGGTGCTTAATTTAGCATAGGTCAGCTGAACATACAATAACTCATTCTAACATGTCTAAGTCATCTATTAAGGCCTTAGAATCATTGCTAAATCGTTATATATTCAAAATACTACCATAGTTTTCTTAATCAGATGCAACAACATAACATTCAAAATCGAAAAACATAAATAACTATGGGTTGCCTCCCACAAAGCGCTTAGTTTAACTTCATCAGCTCAACGTAACTAGTGCTTATTCTGGTTAATCCAATAAAATAAAATCATTTAATTTAATTTGATCCCCTAAAAGTAATGTTTTAGCCTGTGACCATTCACTTTGAATATTTTCTCAGTTTTAGGATCTTTGATATCCACAGCTCCACAGTGAAAAACTTTTATCACAACAAATGGGCCCATCCACCTAGACTTAAGTTTGTCTTGAAATAATCTTAAACTTGCATTAAATGGAAAAACTTGTTGCACTGACTCCAAATTTCTGGTAAGAATCCTTTGATCATGCCACATCTTAATCTTTTCTTTATAAATCTTAGCACTCTCATAAGATTCATTCCTTATCACTTCAAGCTCTTTTATTTGCAATAGTATTTTCTCACCAGCATCCTTTAACTTGTAATTAAATTCTTTAATATTTCAATATACTTTATGCTTAAGTTCAACAGGTAAATGACAAGCTTTCCCAAATATTAGCCTATATGGGGACATTCTTATAGGAGTTCTATGTGCAGTCCTATAAGTCCACAAAGATAATCAAGTTTGACTAACCAATTCATTTTGGTTGGATTCATAGATTTTTTTCAATATTCTTTTAAATTCATGATTGGATAATTCAGCCAAACCACTTGTTTGAGGATGATATGCAGTAGCAATTCGATGGTTGATATGATATTTCCTTAATAATTTTTCCATTATTATATTTCTTTAATGACTTTCTCCATCAGTTATGAACAGTCTCGGCATCCCAAATCTACAAAATATATTCATCCTTAAAAATTTTGAAACACTTTGAGCATTACATTGAAGTAAAGCAACTGTTCTTGTCCCAAACCCTAAACCCTATATATATTTCTGAAAGATGGTATAAAATGATCCCATGAAATCTAATCCACAAACATCAAATATCTCAACTTCTAACACATAATTAAGGGGCTTTTAATTTCTTCTAGAAATATTTCCCACTCATTGACATTGATCACATGCTTTAAAATAAACATTAACATCTTTAAAGATTGTAGGCTAATAAAATCCAGATTACAAAATTTTGTATGTTGTTTTATCAACACCAAAATGTCCCCCAAAATCAGAATTATGACCTTTTTTGATAATTTCATAAGTTTCTTATAAAGGTACACATCTTTGAATAATTAGATCCTTCCCTTATTTATATAAAAATGGGTCAACACAAAAATAACTATTAGCTTCAGATAAAAATTTCCTCTTCTGTTGATATGTCATTCCATAGGTTATAATGTCACTAAAAATAAAGTTCATAATGTTGGCACACCATGGAACATGCTGCTTATTAATACTAAAAAATTCTTCATCTGAAAAATGTTCATTATTATTTTTTAAATAGAGTGTTTTTTCAAATTCAAGCCTGGATAGATGATCAACAGATTGATTCTGAGCTCCCTTTCTATCTACTATCTCAAAGTCAAATTCTTGCAACAGAAGAATCCATCTTATTAGTCTTGGTTTTGCATCATTCTTTTTCATTAAATATTTAATAGCATAATGATATGTATGCTCAATACATTTTTTTCCAATTATCAAAAGCACCACTTAAAAAGAGTTATTATGAACATTTTTCAGATGAAGAGAGTGGTGCTTTTGATAGAAAGAGTTATTAGCAATGGTATATGCTTTTGCTCCAATGACCCTAATTCATAGTAAATTTATCAAAAAGCATATACTATTGCTAATAACTCTTTCTAAGTGGTGGTATAATTAATTTGAGCTTTATTAAGCATTCTACTAGCATAGTAAATTACTTTGAAAATATTACCATGTCTTTGTCCGAAAACAGCTCCAATAGCGTAATCACTTGCATCATACATTAATTCAAAAGATTTTTCACAATATAGTAAACAATAATTGATGTAATGATTAATTTTTTTTTAATAGCTTAAAATCTTTTTTGGAACTCCTTATCAAAATTAAAAATTACATCTTTTTCAAGCAAATGACATAGAGACTTAGCAATTTTTAAAAAAGTCTTTAATATATCGCCTGTAGAATCAAACATGTCCTAAAAAACTACTAATTTACCTCACACTTGTTGGGTAAGGTAAATTAGCGATCAATTGAATTTTTGTAGGGTCTACTTCCATACCATTTTATGTTATCTGATGTCCTAAAAAAATTCATCCTGCTACCATAAATTGATATTTTTACCAATTAAGGTCTAAATTTGTTTCTTCACAAAACTTACAAACTCTTGATAAATGTTAAAAACATGATTCGAATGAAGTTCTAAACATTAAAAATCACATATAAAACTTTCAATACCTTTTTCAATTAAATCACATAAAATAGCCATCATACATCTTTGAAATGTAGCAGGGGCATTGACCAAAGGAAAATATGTTGAGATTTTTAAACATATTTTATATTATTTTTAATGATATTGCACTTTAAAGAAAGGAATTTTTGATGTTTTGTTGCAAGAACGATGAATTAGGGTCATTGGAGAAAAAATATGCAAAAAAGAAGCGAATTTGGAGTGAAAAAGGGCCAAAATGTGGAGATTTGA
>NEWO01000072.1:944202-1059195 GCA_003013225.1 Phalaenopsis aphrodite
ATTTGTTAAAATATGTTGAGTTTTACAACTAAAGTGAAGATTACATCCAAGATTTAGGGAGCTCAAAGCCCTTGGAAGTTGGGTGCAAATAAATAGGGAAATAATATTATCGGGTGTAGAATTGGAGATTTTAGAGTGATAGACTAAAATCCCCAATTTGGTCCTATCATTTGGGTGCTGAAGTGTAGATGTTAGCCCTCAGGTTAGGGGAACGTGGGAGCTCTAAAGTGAGAGCTGGTATCCTCGCAGCTTAGCCACATTTTCAGTAAACAAGCGTAGGATTTGTCAATGCTCTTTATGCCTGGACCAAAGGGTAAAGAGTAGATATGCTCCTATTTGGTACAATATAAATTGAACTAATTCACTTTATCCATTCACTATAATTTCTTGACAAGGAGAAGGATGCTTTCTTATATATTGAATATCACAATTAAACCCTCCTTAGTATCATTAGTTATTTAATAGTTATTAAAATTATCCATTTATTTCAATTGCCCATTAGTGACAGATAAGCAAATTGAACTTTGTTGTTATGATTAAAATCTTAGTTCGCAGTTCTAAACCACTCCCTGTGGGATCGATATCTAGGACTCCATTAGAGCCCTATATTACTTGAGCGATACGCATACTTGTGTTGATAAGTGTAACTTTATAATTATTGCATATTTATTATGTCCATATTTATCTTGTATTTTAAGTATATATGAGCCTCCGACCAAGTTTTTGGAGTCGTTGCTGGGGAATGATTGAGTGAGCGAGTCAAACCACGATTAGAATAACAGACAAATTAGGATTATTAGAAAATTTTTACTTGAATTGCAACTTATTTTTATATTTAGTTAATTATATTACTAAGTACTGATTTCAAATTGTATGCGTAAATTTGGACCTGAAAATCTTATACCCTACAATTCAAAATTAGAACGTACTGTTAGAAGGATTAGAAAATTAAGAAGAGAACCTAGAAATTTTAATACCATGGAAAACAACCTGAACAATCAAGGAATAGAGGATGAACACTATCCTAGACCTCTAAGAGATTATGCAAATCCTACAGTAGATGAAATTCACTTATCTGTCCAAAATCCTGATGTAGCGCTAATTCATTTGAGCTTAAACCTGCTATTATCCAAATGGTACAAAACAATCAATTTGGAGGTACAACAAATGAAGATCTAAACTTACACCTCGCTAGTTTTTTAGAACTATGTGCTTTTTTTAAATATGACAGAGTCTCAAACGATGTTGTTAGACTTAGACTTTTTCCTTTTTCACTGAGGGATAAGGCTAAGATGTGGTTAAATTCGTTAGAGTCAGGATCTATTAAAACTTGGGGAGAACTTTCACAGAAATTTCTATCCAAATATTTCCCTCGATGCAAAACTGCTAAACTTAGAAATGTCATAAGATCGTTCTGTCAAATTGATGGAGAGTCAATATATGAAGCTTAAGAGAGATTTAAAGATCTTCTTAGGAAGTGCATTCATCATTCGTTACCAGATTGGTTGATAATTCAAACTTTATATAATGGATTAGTGGGATCTCTTAGATTGATTATAGATGTTGCGACGGGTGGTTCTTTAATGTCAAAACCTTTTGATGAGGCTTATTCATTAATAAAAGAGATGACTACCAACAATTTTTAATGGCCCTCTCAGCGGGTAAATCCTAAAAGAGTAGCTAGTATCCATGATTCTGACGCAATATCTATGTTAGCTTCGCAGATTACTGCAGTACCAAAGAAATTAGATCATTATGAGATGAATTATTCTCCAACACCTCCTATGATGGAAGTGAATTCATCTGGACAATTTGTGGATGTTCAACCCTCATATGAGACCTTAAATGCTATTAATAGGCCCAACAAACCTTATTCAAATTATTATAACCCAGGTTGGAAGAATCATCCAAATTTTAATTGGAATAACCATTCCTCTACAAATTAATAATGGGAAAACAACCCAGTGAACCCATTAGGAAATCCATCCAACCAAGAAAATGTTAACTATAGACCGTCTTATCCTCCAGGATTTAACAGTAATGCTCAAATTAAGGAGAAGAAGTTGTTTATGGAAGAGCTGATATTAAACATGGGTCAACAATTGCAGAATCAAGGAAATCAATTACAAAATCAAGGAACTGCTATTAAGCATATTGAAAACCAATTAGGGCATATTGCTACTGCGCCTAGTAACCGAACATTAGGAACTTTTCCTAGCACTATAGAACCAAATCCTAAAGATCAAGGAAAAGAACAAATTAAAGCGATACAATTACGAAGTGGAAAAGAATTGGAAACAAGGGTGCAAAAAGAAACAAAAACTAAAAAAGAGAAAGTGGATACTGAAAAAGAAAAGGATCATGAATGCCCAGATTTAGAGTATCCATTTACACCAATGAAAATTACTGTGGAGAAACCTTCACCACCGTTTCCTCAAAGATTGAAGCAACAGAAACAAAATAAACAATTTTCCAAATTTTTAGAAATTCTTAAGTTAACAGTGAACATTCCCTTCGTAGAAGCTTTAGAGCAAATGCCCAATTATGTGAAATTTATGAAAAATATTCTGAACATGAAAAGGTAGTTCACGGATAATGAAACTGTTTCACTTAGCAAAGAGTGTAGTGCAATTATTCAGAAAAAGCTTCCTAAAAAATTAAAAGATCTTGGCAGTTTCACTATACCGTGTGCTATCGGTGTAAAATTTTATGGAAGAGCTTTATGTGATTTGGGAGCCAACATTAATCTTATGCCTCTATCAATTTTCAAATGATTAGGATTAGGAGAAGTCTCACCTACTTCTGTAACTCTACAGCTAGCGGATCATTCAGTTGCATATCCTAAGGGAGTTATAGAAGATGTGTTAAAAAAAGTGGATAAATTTATCTTTCCTATGGATTTCATTGTTTTAGATATGGAGGAAGATAAAGAAATACCTATCATTTTAGGGACCATTTTTAGCTACTGGAAAAGCTATGATAGATGTTCCAAAAGGGGAATTAACTATGAGAGTTAATGATCAAGAAGTGACTTTTAACATTGCGAAATCTACGAAATATCCTGCTGTTGAAAGAGATAATGAATGTTTTCGCATGAAAATTATTGAACATCTATTGAATGAACATTTTAAAGAACATTTTGAAGATAAAAAGCATTTTGAAGAAAAAGAACATTTTGTAGAGAAGGAACAATTTGAAAAGAATGACAAAGTTATTTTGGGCGAATTAGGAAATGAAGAATTAAATTATGTTCAGGAAAGATTTGAGATGTTGGATATTACAGAAAATGCTGATAAAAATCTATTTCCATCAATTATAAAACCTCCTAAACTTGAGATGAAAGTATTGCCTAGCCACATGAAATATGTATTTTTAGGAGACTCATCTACATTACCTGCTATTATATCTTTAGAATTAAATACTATACAAGAGCAAAGACTGTTAGATACATTAAAAAGATATAAGAAAGCTTTTGGTTGGACCTTAACTGAAATTAAGGGAATCAATTCTTTAATCTATATGCACAAAATTATATTAGATGAATAATATAAACCAAGAGTTGATCCACAAAGGAGATTAAATCCGATGATGAAAGAAGTAGTTAAGAAGGAAATTTTAAAATGGTTAGACACTGGAATTATATATCCCATTTCAGATATTGAGTGGGTAAGTCCAATTTATTGTGTTCCTAAGAAAGGAGTGACTGTTGAAACAAAAGAAAATAATGAATTAATACCTATCAGACAAGTTACTGGGTGGCGTATTTGCATTGATTATAGAAAATTAAACACTGCCACAAGGAAAGATCACATCCCTTTACCCTTTTTAGATCAAATAGTGGATAGACTTGTTGGGCACAAATATTTTTGATTTTTAGATGGATATACCGGTTACCATCAAATTCCTATTGCTCCTGAGGATGAAGAAAAAACAACATTTACTAGTCCTTTTGGAACTTTTGCTTTTTGAAGAATGCCTTTCGGATTATGTAATGCACCTGCAACATTCCAGAGATGTATGATGTCCATATTTAGTAAGTTAATTGATGATGGATTGGAAGTATTTATAGATGATTTCTCTGTATTTGGAACATCATTTGACGCATGCTTAAGTTACCTTGAAAAAGTTTTGGAGTTATGCAAAAGAACTAATTTGGTTCTGAATTAGGAGAAATGCCAATTTATGGTTGCAGAAGGAATTGTGTTAGGGCATAAAATTTTGGAAGATTGTATGGAGGAGGAATTGTGTAGGGCATAAAATTCAATTTATATCTAAACTAACACCTCCTACTAATGTAAGAGAGGTTAGGAGTTTTCTTGGACATGTTGGATTTTACAGATGTTTTATTAAAGATTTTTTTTCAAAAATTACTAAACCTTTATGCCAACTTTTAGAAAAGGACAAGAAATTTGACTTTACTAAAAGTTGTTTAAATTCTTTTGAGTTATTAAAGGAAAAATTAATCACAGCCCCTATTATAGTTTCACCTAACTGGGAGAAACCATTTGAACTGATGTGTGATGCTAGTGATTATACTATTGGAGCTGTTCTTGGACAAAGGTATGAAAAGATTTCTAAGGTTATATACTACGCTAGTAAAACTCTTAATGATGCACAAATTAACTATACTATTACTAAAAAAGAGTTACTAGCAATTGTGCATGCTTTAGATAAATTCAGATCTTATTTAATTGGAGCTAAATGCGTTGTGCATACTGGTCACTTTGCTATTAAATATTTGATGCAAAAGAAGGATGCTAAACCAAGGTTGATTAGATGGATACTTTTGATCCAAGAATTTGATCTTGTGGTTATTGATAGAAAGGAAACGGATAATCAAATTGCTGATCATTTGTTAAGATTAGAAAATCAAGAATCATCCGACACTGACAATGAAATTATAGACAGTTTCCTTGAAGAATATCTTTATAATATTAATGAGTGGAAAATACCATGGTATGCTGATATTGTTAAGTATATTGTAAGTGATATTTTGCCACCTATGCTTACATTACAACAACATAGGAAATTCATTCATGATGCAAAAGCATATTTTTGGGATGAGCCTTATTTATAGAAATAATATAAGGATCTTAATATGAAGACATGCGTACCTTATGAAGAAACTGAGCTGATCATTCA
Organism: Phalaenopsis aphrodite; assembly: GCA_003013225.1. Classification (NCBI taxonomy): domain Eukaryota; kingdom Viridiplantae; phylum Streptophyta; class Magnoliopsida; order Asparagales; family Orchidaceae; genus Phalaenopsis; species Phalaenopsis aphrodite. Next base: position 949,345 of record NEWO01000072.1, read on the forward strand.
GAAATGTCATGATTCTGAATTTAGAGGACATTTTGGGAATGATAAAAATGCTTCTAAAATTTTACAAGCTGGATTTTTATTGGCCTACCATCTTTAGAGATGTTTATAGATACATAAAAACTTGTGATCATTATCAACGAGTAGGCAATATATCTAGAAGAAATGAAATGTCTCTAAATTTCATGTTAGAAGTTGAGATCTTTGACATTTGGGGATTAGATTTTATGGGACAATTTATTCCTTCATTTGGGAACTTATATATATTAATTGCAGAAGATTACATTTCTAAGTGGATTGAAGCACAAGATTTACCTCATTGTGATGCTAAAAGTGTTTCAATATTTTTAATGAAAAATATTTTCACTAGATACGGATGCCTAGAATGATTATCACTGACGGAGGATCCCATTTTAGAAATAAGTACATTCAGAGATTGACAAAAAAAATTTAATATTATTCATAAAATCTTTACTGCCTATCATCCTCAAACCAGTGGGTTAGCTGAATTTTCTAATAGATAAATTAAACAAATACTTGAAAAGAATGTAAACCCTAGTAGAATAGATTGGTCCACTAGATTGGATACCACATTATGGGCTTACAGGACTGCTTATAAAACTCCTATTGGAATGACTCCTTATAGGCTAATTTTTGGAAAAAAACTTGTCACTTACCAGTAGAATTGGAGCATAAATAATATTAGACGATTAAAGAATTCAATTATAATTTGAAAGATGCTGGTAAGAAGAGATTGTTATAATTAAAAGAATTGGAAGAGTTAAGAAATGAGTCTTCTGATAACGACATAATTTATAAGGAAAAATTAAAATTGTGGCATGATCAGAAGATAAACCAAAAGAACTTTGAACCAAGATAAGAAGTTTTGCTTTACAACACTAGGCTGAAGTTATTTTCTGGAAAATTGAAGTCTCGTTGGTTAGGACCATTTAATGTACCTCAAGTTTATACTTATGGAGCTGTTGAATTTGAAGATCAGAAGATGGGAAATAGATTAAAAGTAAATGGACACAGATTAAAACCATATTATGAGGATAAAAAATCAAAATTTAAAGAGATTTTAATGGTTAGTCAGCCCGAATGACAGCTGAATAGGTCAGGCTGACGACGTTAAACCAAGCGCTTTATGGGAGGCAACCCATGTTTATCTTTATTTTTATCGTGATTATAGTAGTTTTTATTTGAAATTATCATTAGTTTGTGGTAGTATTAAACTATACTACTATTATTTACCCTTGAAACATCTTAAAAATTGGATCCATGAAGAAAAATTGGAACGCATTCGGACCAGAGCTAAACTTTGCAAATTTTACCTTGGGCGCCGACGACACCCTCGATGCCGCCCTCGACGCCGCCGAAGACGCCCTCGACACCGCCGATGGTGGGTTTTTCACGAGAGTCCAGACACAATTAATACAGAGGCTCGCCGACGGCGCCATCGACCCTGCCGACGGTGAGACTGGCAAATTAACAGTTATGTGGGTTCAAATGACAGTTTTTGGCGGTTTTTGGGCGAGAATTGTTTTTTTAAACTCAAAAATTTGATTTCTAGCTCATATTTTCCCTCCAAAAATGAAGTGAAACTCCACCAATTTCATTTCTATGGTGTCCAATTCCTCTGATAATCCCAAAATGTAAGTTTCAATCGGCAAAAGTTTATTAGTGCGAAAGTGCAACGAATCTTCAACAAGTTGCTGATAAAGAAAAGATTAATCAAAGAACGATGATTCGTGAATCACTGATTGAATAATCCCACAACGAATATTGAAGAAACGATAGTGTGGGGAAGATGGGAAGTGTTGTGCTACACTACTGCTGTCGTGGTGGTTCCTGTGGTAAAAGAATTTTATGCAAATTTGCATGGAATCAACCAAGGAGTTTTTTATGTGCGAGGAAGATGGATTACTTTCACTCCTGCATGGATCAATGAATTATATATGATAGAGAATTTTCTTGTTCGCCACTATTCCAATTTCTTCCCAACGAGAAACCAGATGAATGAGATTTACCAATATTTAACGAACAAAACTGATGACTGAGAAACAAGAGAAAACATGTATGTTAGTTTTTCTGCAACACTCCTGAATGTCGTTCCAAAACATTGGCACTTTTTCATTTCTGTGAAACTATTACAGACAATGAAGATCGGTAAAGTTTCTAAAGAAAGTGTCATTTTGAATTACTGCATCTAAAGGGGACTGCCGATCGACATTAGATATAGAATTGTGAAGTCAATTTTAGGCCTGATCATTCTTGGATAAACTTATAGGCTTGGACACCCCTCCACAATTTTCTCACTTTGCAGTCAGTTCCAAGTGTCCTATGAAAATTGGGAAACGGTACTGCTACCTTAGAAGCCTTTGGATCCAACCAAAAGATTCTCAGTTTTTGAAGATGAAAATGACATGGTCATTATAGTAGATCAAGTGTCTAAGAATTCACTGCCAATTCAACCCTTAGTCCTTGATAAGTCTCTTGTGATCCTGTGCCAAATGAAGAAATTGAAAAAGGAGGTAGAAAATCCCACGAATGAGATTAATAATATCTCCGATTTCTTCGATCATCAAGACTGGAGAATGAAGGAACATTTCAAGCACTCTGGACATTTAGAAGATAGCTTGATATGACTGATGAGGAGGATGAAGTTGATAGAATAGGATTTTACTGAAGAATTTCCATTCCGACCCTTTTACAACCTCTTCGTTCATTTGCAATACATGGGTGATCTTAGAGGAGAATCAAGTGCCGAGTCTGAAGATTAATAGATTTATATTACTACCTATCTGTCTATCTATGTATTTTGATTTGAACTTTGTATTTGCTTTGCTTTAGAATTATGCTTGTAGATCTCTGTATAGTTGAGACTATGCATAAGATGTTTTTGTTTTCAGTGTTTTGAGTGTTGTGGCTTGGATTGCGAGGCTGAATTAATGTATTGAGGTTGAGAAAATATCAAACTTAGGTGTGTTATGTAACGTATATTGTACCCCTTAAAATTTATATATAAATGTGATGTTTTGTGTTGTGGAAGTTTATTTAAGCTAAGTACATCTTTTAGTCATTTAAAATTATGTCTATAATGATTGAAAATATGTCGTTAAGGCTTAAAATTGATTGAAATCACAAAAATCTGGAATTTGGACAAAATCAATAGAGCCCGCCGACGACGCCCTCGACGCCGCCGACATTGGATTTTTCCCGAGACTTAGGATTTTAATTTGAAAAGAGCGCGCCGACGGTGCCCCGCTGACGACGAGCTCATGAAAACACCTTTAACCACGATTTTGACCAGTCAATCGCCACAATTCATCATCCCCTTCATCCTAAAAACACCATTTTCAACCTAGGGCTTGAAAGATCTTAGATTGGGAGGCAATTTCAAGGCTTTTTTACACCGGGTTTGATCATCTTTAAGTAAGAGCTTCACTCCAACCAAAAAATATTTGATTTTCACCATGGATTTCTTCCAGATTGAGATCTGAAAAATTTGAGAATGTGAAGAAAATTTGGGAAGAAATTCTTGGATCTTAATGTTGAACTCTTTAAATTACCATTGGAAGCCATGATTTGCTTATTTGAAGTAATTTTTGGAATTTTTCTATAATTTATTAGATTGAAATGGCTCCTCGTCAAAAGAGAAGAGTTGAGTTCGACGAGTCTTGCTTCGTCAATGCGATGGCTTAAACAAAATTTACTTCCATATTTAAAGAAAAGAAGTGCATACAAGATCGAGTTTTTGAAAGTCCGGGAGGAGAAATTGAACGAGTTATTACGAAGCGGAGGTAGGAAAACTTTTGTTACACCACCAATAAAGTTGATGCAAATGTTGTGAAGGAGTTATATGCCAGTGTGATTTATTCTGATGATGGAATCGTTCAAGTGAGTGGATTTCATGTTGAGTTTACTGCTGCCCGCATCAGCACTTTTTACGAAGTCCCAGACTCTTATAGCTGCCACTATAAATCCTTTAGTATAGCAGAAGGTCCCCTCAATGATGTGATCAAATTTCTCACTGATGGGAAAGGAACATGGAAGATAAAGCAGCGAGAATGGGTAAATTTTTCTGCTTTCATGTTGAATGTCACCTCTAAGGCGTGACACTATTTTATTTCCTCTAACCTGTTACCGGGCTATCACCATAGCAAAGTAACTAGAGATAGAGCTATTCTGAATTTCTATATTTAGAATAGTAGAACTATAAATATGGGGAGAATAATTCTTAAGAATATATTGACTACGACAAGGAGTGAGACTAGTGGAGGTTTAGGACATCCTAAACTTATTTATGCAATTTGTAAACTTTATGGAGTAGAATTTGGAGATGAAGAATGGGTTTATCCTATGAAACCCATTAGTAAAGCTAATTTGAAGACTTATAAATCCCATGAGAAATGGAGAACTGGGAGTAGAAGTCAAGAACCTTCTACTAGTAGAGATGTCCCCTCTACAAGTTATGACCTTCCACCTTCTAGTTCCCCTACCCTTTGTGATTTGATGAATGAGTTGACCTTGCAGCGGAAGAGCATAGAATTGATAAATGAAAGGATTGGAGGTTTAGAACGTCGACACAATTACGATAGTGAGAACCTGTAGAGGCATTCAAATTTTTAGGTAGCCTATATGAAGCTCGGGCCCGACACTATAGAGGTGAGCCTAATGTTACATTTCCTGAATGCCCTCGATATACTCATTATCAACCCAATCCGCCTGCTGATCAAGGCGATGAAGATATAGCTTGGGATTTTGATATTGAATGAAATTGATATACTTATATTTGTATTTTTATTTATGTGATCTTTTGTAATAGAAATGGATGTTTATGTATTTGGACTTTCATTTTTATTATTATGTTCTACTTGGATGATTTTTATTTTTTGTTATAAAGTTAGTGTTATAGTTAAATGTGCATGTGTAGTTTAATAGATGTTGAGTAGTATTGTGGATGGTAATGTAATGTGATTTTTATTTTTGCATTTCAATTTTAATTGTTTTGTTTAGTATTGGGGTTGTGTTAGGAAATGTCGTGCTTGTTTTAGTTTTATACTTATTTGAAAATTTCATTACCCAAAAATTCCTCTAATGATTTATATGTGTAGAAAGCTCCTAATATTATAGACCAGATGAAGTAAAATTTGAGAATGCCTGCAGAAAATTCAGAATGTTGAAAATGCCTACAATATCGAGGTATGATTTATATTTATAGTTTTTCTTTTCCACATGTATTATTTCATATTTAAAAATTTAAGTTTGAGGGAGGGAAGAAAAAGATTAACTATTAAATGTCTCTATTTCAATATTTTCAAAAATTATTTATATGATTTTATATAGTGAATTTAATTTAGGTAACTATATTTTTGTAACTATTTAAATATTATGGTAGGTTTAAAGAAATATTTTTGTAATGAAAATTAATTTTTGTAACTTAAGATATTTAGTATAAGAGAATAAGATTATAGTTAACTATTTAAAGTAAAGGAAACTATATTTTGAAGTATTAAGAATCTGGAAATTCATTTGAGAAGAAAATATTGGGGCTCAATGATGTAAAAACTATGAAATATTTATAAGGAAAATAAATGCTTTTAGTTTCAAATTTAGGGAAAGAAAAGTGAAGTTCAAAATCATTAAAGGCTATCCAGATATAGTAATCCTCACTTGAAAAAGGAAAAAGAAAGGATTGAAAACAATCTCTGAAATGAAAAGAAAAATATATAGGATTGAAAACAATCCAAATGAAAAAGAGAAAAGAAAGAAAAAATTATGGAAGTGAGAGAAGCTTGTGGATTTGCCTAATCAAAAATTGGCTTCACTGGACCTACCTAAAGGGAAAACTTAAATACATTCCTGAACTTATACTTATGGGATAAGTCTTTTACTAGTAGAGTTCTCATGATGTTCCTATCTTTTGGATATTCTTAGTGACTTAATATTACAAAATATAGTGATTCTTGAAATAAATAGAAAACTAGAACTCTTAAACTTGATGACTAGATAATCTTGTGGCTACAAAGTTAATTCAATTACTTAAATTTTTTCTGAAAATCTCACTATGACATTTATTTAAGTCAAACTTATAATATTTCTGAATTAAAACTTTACTGTAGTAGATCATAACTTTTATATAGTACTAAAATTACTTGAGGACAAGTAATAGTTAAGTGGGGGATTTTGACCAAAGGAAAATATGTTGAGATTTTCATACCAATTTTATACTGTTTTTTAATGATATTGCACTTTAAAGAAATGTATTTTTTATGTTTTATTGCATGAACGATGAATTAGGGTCATTAGAGCAAAAAGATGCAAAAAGGAGCAAATTTGGAGCGAGAAAGGGCCAAAATGTGGAGATTTGAACTAGGCCACCGACAGCACTCTCGATCCCGCAGACGGTGAGTTTTTCCCGAGGCTACAGGAAAAATTCTCCAGAAGTTCGCTGATGGCGCCATCGAGGCCGCCGATGGCGAGATCGACAGTTATGTGTACTTGTGCATTGGATAAGGCCAGATTTTGGAGGGGTGCTTAAACAACTCTTGAGAAAACTCATCCACATCCTTAAAGGAAAGATTTTGGCCGAAAATAGAGGAGTCTATTGGCCCTAGAGGTTAGAGAGGTTCCATTAGTGCATAAAATTTCCAATAGAGTGTAACAATTGTAAGGAATTCTTTGAGAGATTGTAAGAGTGGAGTAAAAGTGAGAGATTTCTTCCTCCTTGCTAATTTGAAGAGGAATTCTGTGTGCTGTAAAGAAATGAAGAGATTCAGAGGAACTTCGAGGAGTATTCTTGGGGAGAAATTAGAGATAAGTTATTTACTTGTAGTTTGTATGACTTTGATTTTATATATGAATTCTGAGTTTTGTTGTGTTTTCCCCATGAGATCTGAGTAATTTTCTCTGTCTCTCTCCATGTCTCAAGATTTGTGAAATGCTGATTTGAATTGATGAAGCCATGAAAATGTTTAAGAAATTGTGATGATCTTTTCACTTCGATCTTAATTTACTTTCAATATGGCCAATTGATTTGTTAAAATATGTTGAGTTTTACAACTAAAGTGAAGATTACATCCAAGATTCAGGGAGGTCAAATCCCTTGCAACTTGGGTGAAAATCAATAGGGAAATAATATTATCGGGTGTAGAATTAGAGATTTTAGAGTGACAGACTAAAATCCCCAATTCGGTCCTATCGTTTGGGTGTTGAAGTGTAGATGTTATCTCTCAGATGAGGGGAATGTGGGAGCTCCGAAGTGAGAGCCGGTATCCTCCCAGCCTAGCCACAGATTTAGTAAACAACCGTAGGATTTGTCTATGTTCTTTATTCCTGAACCAAAGGGTAAAAAATATGTATGCTTCTATTTGGCACAATATAAATTGAACTAATTCACTTTATCCATTCACTATAATTTCTTGACAAGGAGAAGGATGCTTTCTTATATATTGAATATCATAATTAAACCCTCCTTAGTATCACTAGTTATTTAATAATTATTAAAATTATCCATTTATTTCAATTTCCAATTAGTGACAGATAAGAAAATTGAACTTCGTTGTTGTGATTACAGTATTGCTTTTCTAAAATCTTAGTTCGCAGTTCTAAACCACTCCCTGTGGGATCGATATCTAGGACTCCATTAGAGCCCTATATTACTTGAGCAATACATATACTTGCGTTGATAAGTGTGACTTTACAATTATTGAATATTTATTACATCCATATTTATCTTGTATTTTAAGCGTATATAAAGTCGCCGACCAGGCATTACATAAACCAAAGGGCATTCTTCTAAAATCAAATTTACCATCAGGGCTGGTAAAAGTTGTTTTCTCTTGATCCTTAATAGCTATTTATAGTTGGTGATAACCAGTATATCCATCCCGAAAATAAAAGTATTTATGCCTAGCTATTATATCCAACAATTGATCTCGAAAGGGTAGCAAAAAATGATTTTTGTAATGATGTGATTTAATTTCCTATAATCAATGCATATTCGCCACCTTGTGACTTGTCTTGTTGGTATTAATTCTTTGTGTTCATTCATAGTCACAGTCACTCCTTCTTTCTCAGGAACGCAGTGAACTAATCCATGCATTATTTGAAATAGGGTAAATAGTTCCAACATCTAACCACTTTAAAATTTCTTTCTTAACAATTTATTTCATAATAGGATTATATCTCCTTTGAGGATCAGCCCTAGGTTTGTGGTTCTCTTCCAAATGATTTATATGCAAACAAATTGAAGGACTGATTCCTTTAATATCATCAATTGTCCATCCAAAGGCTTTCTTATAATTATTCAAAGTTTTCATTAAACTTTCTTCTTCTTCTGTAGATAATTTTGAAGAAATTATAACCGGTAATTTTGAGGAATCACCTAAAAAGACATATTTTAAATGTTCAAGAAGTAACTAAAACTCAACTTCAGAAGTTTTTTCGATCAATGGACAAAAAGATTTAACTTTTATTTGTCGTGCCAAAACTTTAAAAATTTCTCAAACATAATTCAAATCTTCCTTAAAAAAATCTTAAAATTGATCTAATTTCTCTTCTTGCTCATGTTCCAACTCTTTCAATTCAAATTTCTCATCAAAAGTTATTTTAACATTCACTCAGATATCTTATTACAACCATTTAGTAACATTCATCTTCTTTATCTTTGCAGGATACTACATTGATTTTGAAATATTAAAAGTAATTGTTTGATCATTAACATGCATAAATAATTCCTCTTTCTACACCTCTATCTTTGCTCTTCCTGTGGCTAGGAAAAGTCTCCCCAAAATGATAGGTATCTCTTAGCTCCTTTCATATCTAGCACAATGAAATGAACAGAAAAGATAAATTGATTCACTTTCATTAAAACATCTTCTATAACTCCCTTAGGGTATGTTAGTGAACGATATGCTAACTGCAGAGTTACAGTAGTAGGGGATATTTCTCCTAATCACAATCTTTCAAATATTGATAATGTCATAAGATTAATGCTTGCACCTAAATCACATAAAGCTTTCCCATAAAATCTGTCTCCTATTGCACATGGAATTGTGAAGCAACCAGGATCTTTAAGCTTTTTAGGAAGCTTTTTCTGAATTATAACACTACACTCTTCACTAAGTGCAATAATCTCATTATCTTCAAACTTCCTTTTCCTGTTAAGATTATACCTATTTTATACCTTCAAACTTCCTATTTTATAATCTCATTTACTGAGTGCAACCGAGTAAACCCATTTTGAAACTGGAACAACTAAAGTAATAGCAAATTGATCTAACTTCCTTGAAATTGGTTGAGAAAAATTCATTCAAAATTGATCTAACTTCCTTGAAATTATAGGAACTTGATTTGCTAACATTGCAAAAGCATCTGATTCATGAATATTGGCTACTTTCTTAAGATTTACCTTCTCAGAAGGCCATTGGAAATTATTAGTAGCTATCTCTTCAATTAAAAAATAAGCGTCATGAAATAGTTTTGACATCAATGAACCACCAGCAGCGACATTGATAATAGATCTGAGTGATCTAGCTAATCCATTGTAAAAGATTTAAATTATTAACCAATCTGGTATAACATGTTGTGGACACTTTCTCAGTAGCTCTTTAAACTGTTCCCATACTTCATAAATAGATTTCCCTTCAAACTGATAAAATGATGTAATATTATTTCTAAACTTTACAGTTTTTTATGGTGAAAAATATTTAGCAAGGATTTTATGAGCTAAATGACCCCAAGTTCTGATAGATCCAGGTGCTAACGAATGTAACCATATCTTAGCCTTATCCTTTAGTGAGAAAGAAAAAATTCTAATTCTTATAGCATCATCTGAAACACCATCATATTTAAATGTAGCACATAATTCTAGAAAATTGGCAAGATGTAAATTTTGATCTTCAGTTGGTACTCCCCCAAACTAATTATTTGATACCATTTAGATAATAACATGTTTAAGTTCAAATGAATCAGCCACTACAACAAGTTATTGATACTACAATGAAGTTCATCTACTGTAGGGTTAGCATAATCACTTAAAGGTCTAAACTCTTGATTAGATTCAACATTTTGATTATTTTGATTTGTCAATTCTTGAAACTTTTTATCTTTATCTGTATTTTTTATTTTGTTGACTTTTCTAATAGTTCTTTCTAATTTAGAATTGCAGGGCACTAGTCCTTGAGAACCTAAACTATGCATACATTATTACAAAACAACATAAAATAAAATCACAGAAATAAGAACTTTATATAAAAAAAACATAAAAATATTCCTAAAATAAATCTAGAAATTTAAATAGGACTTTCTAAAAATAGAAATTTACTTTCTAAAATTTCTTCAAAAAATTTTTATTCCCCTGACAACAGCTAGACAAAAACTCGATCTTGATTTTATATTATCATATGATGTATGCAATTATAGTTTTAATTTTTCCTTATATTTCTTAATTTGCATTGATTGTCAAAAACTTAACTTCAAAGCATATAAGAATGCAATTATTATATTTAATTATTGGATACTATGCAAGTATACATATCGTTAATAAGTAATATATGATTTTTTGATTTAGCCCCGAATATCGAACCTACAAGAAATTAGCTAACAAATACTTCCTTTTCCAGTTCGGGGCGCTTAGGTACCACAGTTCTTTTGCACACCTTCTTCATTTTTTCTCCAAATTTGATCTTTTATCACTCCTTTCACCATTTTTAATCCATTTGATTGTACCTGAAATAAAAACACGCAAATACCTTCCATCAAAGTACGATATCTCAAAAATAGGTATAAAAATGCGTACATAAAGAATATATATTTTAGGGGTTTCAATTATGAGGGCCCTCTGATGATTAGCTCATGAGAGACGGAGGGGCTACAGTCGTTGCTCAGAATCAGTACTAAGGGAAACTCGTCACTAAAAAGAAGAAAGCAGAAAGGGCACAGTATCCGATGGAATGGACCAACTACTTACACTCGATGATTACTATGCCTACGAGAGATCTAGTCGATGCTTTTGCAGAGAGAATTTCTGAAGCGCCATTGAGGAGGACACACCGCAGAAATGCCAACCGCTATAAGCACAGAGCCTTGAAGTGACCGTAAAAGAGATGTGCTAAGGAAGCATCAGTGAAGCTTACTTTAATTAATGAGGAAGATGTCTATGAGCCAAACTTGAAGGAGACTTCCACCAGTCTGCCAATCACTGGGTTGAGTCAGAGTTCATCATGGAGCCTACACTGTCGGAGGTCCCCGACGAACTTTGTACAAGATGCCAAATGAGTAATGTTGAGATAACCAGACAGACATGATCGATAGGATCATTTCTAGAATGCCCATAATGTAACGCCCTCCATCTCGAGTGTCACGTGACATTTGAAGAATACACAACAGCCAGCATGAGATTCAGGAGTGCAGAGGACAAGGAAGTTGAGCCATACATACCACGGTTTACAGAGCCACCACAGTCATGGATTCTTTCAGAGGTTAAGATAGACGAGTAACTGATGAGCCTCTAGTGTGTTGTTTTTCTGCGTGTTTTGTGTTAATTTAAATCCCGGTAACAGTAACAAAAACTTGACTCGTCTTGAAATTACATAATAATTTAGCTTTAAAAAATATGGCCAAAAAATTAACCCAATTTATATTAAGTAGTTAATGTGCAAAATAAAAATCTTATAAAATATATAAAATACTTCACACACCAGTGGTTTTATGCAAGTGCACTTATCGCTTCAAGTAATATAGGGCTTTCTTTAAAAACCCAGTATCGATCCCATAGAGAAGTGCAGTAAAAAATTCATTAGGCTAATTCTAGGGTACTACTATCAAGTCTTAGTTTGGAAGTCAGAAATTCTTATGATAAGAACATAAATCATAATATTCAAACTATAAAAATTAAAGTGAGAAAAACAAGTTAAAATGGGTTTAATGAATGCTAACAAAAATGTAGACAAAAGAACTAAGTTCACTAAACTATTTACTAAACTTCAAAATTAAATTTACTAGTATTAAACAACGTTTTAATCAAGAGTTCAAATTTAAGAAAGCATTCTTCCCCTTTACAATGAGTATATGGATTGTGAAGAAATTAAAATCATTTGAAAATATATAAAAATTGTTTTGTGTCAAATAGGAGTAATCCTATTCTTTACCCTCTTCCGAGTGCATAAATAACATTGACTAATGCAAAGTTTGGTCCTTAATTTCATGGTTAGACTGGGAGGATACTGGTTGCCTCTCCAGAGCTCCCACTAATCCCTCACCTGAGGGCTAAGAATCTTGCATCAGTTTCCAATCAACTAGATCAAATTAGGGATTTTAATTTGTCACCTTAAAATCTCCAATTCTGCATCCAACAAAGTATATTTCCATATTTATTTACACTCAATCCCATGAATGAAATCCTCTCCCATGGAATCAAATGTGATTCTCACTATGTTATAGAAATCATAGCCCTTTCAGATCATATGTTTCTCAAAACATTTTAACATTTCAATTGACCAAATCAAAAGTAAATGAAGATGAAAGTTTGAATAATCACATATTATAAACATTTAAAACCATATAAAATAAAATCAATTCTTTACAAAACCATATCTCAAAGTATAGAGAATGATATAGAAGACTATTTAGAATTCATGAGAAGTATACTACAAAACACAGTTTTCATATATAAAAACAAGTTTACAAAATAAAATAAATAAAAAACACAACTTATCTCACAATCCTTCTCAAGCAAAGCCCTAGAAGATCTCTTCAAGTCTTCCTCTCTTTATAATCACTCTAAATTCTTTCTTGAAGTGTAATGAAGAAGAAATCTCTCACCTTCCCTATCCTCTTACAATCCTTGAAGAAAATCTACAAGCCCTTGCCTCTCTTTCTCACGTCACACACAAACACACACACACACACACACACACACACACACACACATAAAACGCACGCCCCAAGAACTCCTCTTCAAGCCCTAGACTTCCTTCTCTTTTATAATAGGTTGGCTCCATCCAAAAAGAATTCAAAATTCCCTCCAAAATTCTATCCAAAAGTCAACTCTTTTGAATTCAAAAGACATGTCAACTGATCTAAGAGACATGTCTCTTCATAAAAGAACATTCCAAATTCTCTAGATGCATTGAATCACTCCAAGGGATGTTTAGAACAAGCCTCCCTTTGAAAATTTGTTCAAAATTAATCCCGAACTGCCTTAATCCACAAAAAAGTCGTCTCTAGCGCATCATTCGCCAATTCTCTGTATTTTGGCGTATCATGCGCCACCTTGCAGTAACTCCACTGTTCTGCTCCATTTGGCTCTATTTCAGCTCCGTTTCGCCCTGTTTTAGTTGCATTACGCTCCTAACAGATAATCTTACAAAATAAGCATGAAAATAAGATTTCTTTAAAGTGTAATTTCATTCAAAAACATCTGAGAAATGTAAAGTAGATTAAACATAGAATTACATAGTGAAATGTGTTAAGTCAAAACTTTCTTTCTTGCTCATTTTTACTCCAAATTGCATTATTTTTTATTCATTTTCTCCAAAAGTCCATTTCTTGTACCTGAAACCAAAAATATGCAAAGTACCTTCCTTTAAAATGAAATATCATTAAAAAGCATTAAAATTGAGCATAAAATATATATGAAAAAGTAGGTAATTTTTAGGTGTATCAGCAACCCAGCGTTTGCAAAGGATTCCCACATTAGAGATGGAAAGAATGAACAGGGTCTAGGAACGAGAATTTCAATATTATGAAGAAATTTAAGGAAAAATTGTCAATATTCTGGAGGGACTGGAGTTACATGATGGAGTACTCTTAGAAAATGATGAAAGAAGAATTCTTGGCTGTGTTTTGGGTCTGAGGGACAGAGGTCGAGCCAATTTATTAAAAAGAAAGACGTATTCTGAGCCATAGAAGTGGATGCGGGGAGAAGGCAGGATCATCATCCAATGTGGATGTTGTTATAACTTTGTTAAGGATAAACAAGGGAACCCCGATGGATAGTTTAAGATATGACGAGGTAGATTCTATGCCCTCCACAAAAAAAATAGGATGATCAAAAGGATGGTAAGGTGGAGTATAATACCTACAGATTGTATTCCAAATAACTTCAACATCAACATTTATGAAGAAGGAGACTGCATACCTCCCCGCATTGATCATCATGAATTCGTCATACCATTATGCATAGTTTCATTTATGTGCGAAAGCAACATTCTCTTTGGGAAGGAGATAGATATCATTGGTCCTGAAGAGTTCTGAGGATCAGTTGAGATTCCACTGTTAGTCAGATCATTATTAATTTTGAAAGTAAATGGAGCAAAATTGGCCAAGCATTGCATCCCGGGAGTGCCACGTCACATATTCTCAGTGATTTTAAGAAAAATGGATGATAGTAAGATACTGTACGGATTCTATCGATATCGAAAGTTTGAGGAACTACGCCCATATGAGCTGTGAGATAGTTGTACCTCTAAGTATACGCGACAGGACTCCTATCCTGAAGTGTGTCTTAGAAGGTTAGCTTGATCACAAGCTTGCTTCATGGGTCAGATAGACCGTTGTTACTGTATCAGAGCAGAAAGGATATGATATATGATACTAAAGTTTCCACCGATGTACTCAACATGTTGTTTTGGACAGTTCTGACATATGATTCATTGTATTGCATGTTTGAAGTAGATCTTAACAAAGTTTGTTTTAGATTTCATCATACATTATTGACTTATCTCTTTTGTGTGATTGATAGAAAACCGCAGGACCATACTTTGGTCCCAAACTTTAATGAACAAAGAATGATACAAAGAAGTCTGATAATAAATAAAAATTAAAGTTCAAAATCAAAGGAAAATAAAAGGAAATCTAATAAGATAATGTTAATAATAATGAAAAAGACAAAAATGATAAGTGAATTCTCCACGTATTTCACACACTTTGAGTCCTCCACAAACTCTTCACTCCACATCTCCTCAGATCCACCATTCGTAGCACGAATTCCCACAACTCACAATTTGCATAATTCCACAAGTCTTCATATCCTTTTCATAAAGTTCCACACACTACATAGAATTCCATAAATTTTTTGAATTTTTTGCACTTCAAAAAATCCTCCACGATCTTCGTAGTTGCCAAAATCTCCTCTGCAATTGATATAATAGACATCCATTCTACTCCCTCGAGATAGGCCTCAATCCTACTTGCATCTCAGCACTCCAAATTGTAGACCTCCATTCTACTCCCGAGATAAGCCTCCATCCTACTCCCATCTCAGCACATGGGATTGTTGACCTTTGTTCTACTTTCTTGAGATAGGCCTCTGATCTGCTCCCATCTTAGCACTCAGGATTGTAGAACTCTGTTCTACTCCCTTGAATAGGACTCTGTCCTAATCCCATCCCAGCACTCGGGAGTGTAGACCTCCGTACTCCCTCAAAAGAGGCCTCTATCCTACTGCCCTCAACACTCGGGATTGTAGACCTCTATTCTACTCTCTCGGGATAGGCCTCCATCCTACTCCCACCTCAGCACTTAGGATTGTAGACCTCCATTCCACTCCCTCAAGATAAGACTAGTCCCTCAGGATAGGCCTCCGTCCGACTCCCATTTCAACACTCGGGATGGTAGACCTTGGTTCTACTCTCTCGGGATAGACCTATATTCTACTCCCATCTCAGCACTCAAGATTGTAGACCTCCATTCTACTTCCTCGGGATAGGCCTCCACCCTATTCCCATCTTAACACACAGAATGGTAGACCTCCATTCTACCCTCTCAGGATAAGCCTTTGTCCTATTCCCATCTTAACACTCGGGATGGTAGACCTCTGTTCTACCCCTTCGAGATATGCTTCCATCCTACTCCCATCTTAACACTTGGGATAGACCTCCGTTTTACTCCCTTGGGATAAGCCTATGTCCTAATCCCTTTCCGCAGCTCTTAGGATAGATGTGAGTCCTCGAGCTTTCCTTCCTAACATGACATTTTCAACAACTTTTCTACCTTTTAGTTGGATGTGAGTCCCTGAGCTTTCTTTCCCAATGTAGCACCCCCTCTCCTCAATTGGTCTTTTGAGTTGGATGTCAGTCTCTGTGCTTTCCATCTCAACTTCATCTCTCTAAACACTCTTAATTCATAAATTCTTTCTTAAAATTTGAAATAAAATCAAATTAAATTTTAACTAATAATTAAAATGAAGTGAGGTTGAATCCAATCGAATCTTCATTGTTAGTGTCAGTATCCCTGACGATTGTCTCCAAAAATCCACCTCTGAGCCCAGCGGGAGTCCCTGCCTACTCCCTAGTGGAAGCCTTTTTCATTTTCATTCTTCTCAACTCTGAGCCTGTTGTCTTAAGCATTTGTGTTGGTTTGTTGATCTCTTCAGTCAACGCCAATATGTGTGGTGTGCTTGCCCAACACACCACACCTATTGGGGGTCCATTTGTTGACCTCACTTTTGGTTGAGGTCTAGTCTCTTCCTTAGAAGCCTAGGGTCTAACCACATGACTTTCCTGTTAACTATCCTAGAGGAATAGTAAAGAAACCCTCACAATTTGAAATTCTAAAACTCTTCTTTGATCATATTGAAATTCCACTTGTTGGTTATAACTTATAACACTTAGTAGGTGGAGCAAATATGATGGAGCTCAAGGAGAGTCCCCATAGGATTTTTTGACCTTAGTTTTAACCTTGGGTAGTGTGGCTTTAGCCAGTCTTACACACACACACTTGAAACCCTCACCTCCACTCACAACCTCAACTTTAACCTACTCATATGTTGCCCGGTTCCCCCATTCTCTTGGAAACTCATGTGGATGGTCCCCTAAACCTTTAGCCCTAGGCTAGGGTTTGGCTAAGACCAACTCATGGAGGATCAAAAATGGGAGCTCCCTTGGTCTCATGGCACCATAATAGTCATTTTATGACTAGCAACTTCAATTGGTCCTAATTCTACCCAATTATCCAATTTTGGCCTTTTGCCTCCAAACTTTCTCAAAATTACCAAATTGCCCCTGAAACCCTAATTTTTTAAATAATTACCCAAATTAACTAATTTTGACCAAAAGTCATCTCAAACACTTTTAAACCACTCAAATTGCCCAAAACAACCCCAAAATTTTCAAAATTAAAAAAAATACTCCTAAAATAGCCAAAATTATCCGAAATGACCTTGGTGGCCCAAATTTTCCCAAAACCTTCAAAATCATTCCAAACACTTCCAAAACCAATCTTGAGCACTCATGAAATCAAATTTGACCAATTTGACCAATTTTTACCAAAATCCCATTTTTGCCCTTTAAGGCCCAATAACCCCAAATCACCCCAAATTTCCACCAAATTGATTTTAGAATTCCCCAATTTTAAATATAAACTCAATTTTATCATGTATAAGCCTGATTGAAACCAAATTTAAGCCCAATTGAACTCAATTCCAAACCCAAATTCCAAGCCCAATTTTAAGCACCAATTTGACCTTAAGTCAAATTTCCATTAAATTAAACCCCTAGCCAATCCAATTTTCTCAATTCTTGAAACCTTAAATGGCCTTGTTCTAGCCTAAAGCCTAGCACAAATCCAACTTAAATCAAAATCCCCAATTTTGTCCCAAAGTCCAAAATCCTCCAAATTAAACTTGATAACCCCTCAATCTTTAACCCAATTGATTCCCAAATGCATTGGGACAATGTTTTAAACCAAATTGATCATTTAATTGGGCTAGACCCAAGCTCTAGCAAAGCACATAGCCAAGTCCAAGCCAATTACACAATTTTGAAACTAAACCTTAAAACCACTTGAAGCCACATGTTTAACCCATCTCGAACCACCTCAACTGCCAATTGGAGCCTAAGAACCCATGAAATGCTCTTGGCTCACCTTAGAGGTACCATGGATCAAGGGTCCCATGATTTATGGGATTCCTTCCCATTTTTTGTCAAGTCACTTGAGATTGAGCTAAAGTGATTAAATCCCCATCTTAATCACCATTAAAACTCCTCCTTGGTTCCCTGAGCTAGCTAGCCACCTCCCTTGGCCTAGCCGGTTGACTTAGTGGCCAGAAAATAGAAAACTGAGAGACCTTCCCCATTGTTTTGAACCCTATTACACCCATCCAATGTGGCTCACTTACATTGGTCATTGGTATCGTTCAGCCCTCTGCCTAAGCTCCCTTCTCCACCCCCTGGCTTGGTCAATTATGCCCTAATTCCCCCTCTATTTAGACTCCCCTTCTGTAGCCAAGAGTAGGGTTCTTTCATTTGCGTGGAGAGATGCCTCTAGATTTGCTCATAGGGCTTCCCTGAGTCTTCCTAAAATCAATCCAACCATTTTCCCCCATTGAAACCCATTGCCTAAGCTCAAGTTTGAGTTCAAAATCCAAGGTTTTTTTTATCACCCATTAAACTCCACCAAAGCTTAAATTAAACCACTTAAAAGCTTCCTCATATCAAATGAAGAAGTTCCTCATCAAAATCTCCTTTGTTGAGCACTCTAACACGCTTCTAGACCAAGGTTGCATAATCACTTGAGCGAACTCTTGCATAGGTTAAACCTCAGCTCAAATTAGCACTTGGAAGAGCTTCATGGAGTCGCAAAAAATGTCTACAACCAACCCAATCAAGGTCTCACCTCTTGGGCTAAAGTATAGATCACAAAACCTAAAATTGTGCTCGGTTTCATTAATTATGAAGAAAATGTTAATTTCAAAAGTATCTAGCCATATGTATGTGTTCATATCAACTAGATGAAGCTATAAGAACAAACCATGAGTGATTTGGTTAAGTATCGAGTGAGGTTGAAGAGTTTTAGTGTGGATGATTCTTGGTTTAGAACAAATAGGGATGATGAATGGATGTCATTCATTCACACTTGTAACAATCCAACAACGGAGAAAGAGTAGAATGAGGAGATGGTTCATAAAGCATGTTCCACGTGGTAGCTGATGCAGAAGGCTACGTCAAATGGAAGTGCACCGCGTGGGGCTTCAGAGCTGCCTATGATGAGGTGGCTACCTTGTGGATAAGTAAAAAATAAAGGGTGATTTTTATTTAATTAAATACTAAAACTTCAAAAATTTATAACTTGGTGTAGAAAAATTATAAAAATAAATTAAAAAACCTCACTTGCTCAGTGAATAGAGGAGAACAATGTGGAATAAAAATAAAAATAATTTAAGATGTCTCTGAATTTTAATTAATTAAATACTCAGTTTACTATTTTAACTTTAATTAAGTAAATTTTAATCACCATGGCTTGGAGCTTGAGAGGTTGATTTATCATGACAGTGAGGATGTCTCCTGATTTTTCCAAGATCAGATGACACTTTTAGCTCTGAAACCCTAATTTTAAAGTCTAGTGGCCTTTTTTTATTAAATTAATTATATAAATTAAAATATTAATCATAAAAATATGAGGATTATTTTGTTAGGTTCCTTGTGGTCAAAGGAATATAGGAAAAAATGTGAAATGCATTTAAATGATTGTGCATAATTTTCTAGTTAATTAAGTGTCTAAAATTTATAAAAATTAATTAAATAAAATAGTATTAAAAAATTAACAGAGTAGGTCCAGAGGCCATAAAGGTGTGACCTAAGAGTGAATTCAGAGGTCATAGAGGCGTGACTCAAGGGTGGATAAAGCGCAATGCTTAAAATACCTACAATGATAAGGAGGAATGCCAAGGGGCTTATATCCTTCCCTAAGGGGTACACTAGACAAGAAGGCTGAGTTATCTCATGTAACCTGAGTCATCTGATATGTCACCTCATAAGAAACTGATCAAGCATCTACTGTGGTTCCCATCGAGTGAAACACCCTAATCCAATCAGGAGGCTAAGGAGTCCGGTGTATTCTGACTAAAATCGGGACTAGTTCAGTGAATGAATAGTATAAATAGTCGAGAAGGCCCGTTCATCTTGCATGACTCAAGTCAACCATCTTAAAGTAGAGGAGATATGCTGAAAGACTCGTATACAACTCAAATGATGTAGGAAGTGATCACATCAGGAGGGAAAACACTAGGATTCACATTGGATCCTGAGATATGACCGACGCATGTGACCTCAAACACCTGCTACAATAAAGAGATATGTAAAGGGGCTCACATTCTACCTTAAGGCATTCGCGAGGTAAGAAGGTTGGGTTATCTCAGGTAATCCAAGTCATCTATTTTGTCTCCTTGAAAGAAACCTACCAAGCGTCTGTTGTGGTTCCCGTCGAGTGAGACACCCAAATGGGGAATGTCGAGGGACTTACATCCAACCCAAATATTGTATGAAATGATATTATTATGAGGGGAACTACTAAGATTCACACTCGATCATAAGATCCAACTGAGTTATGCAACCTCAAAAATACCCACTACAATAAGGAGAAATGCAAAGGGGCTCACATTCTACCTTAAGGGACTAATCATGGTAGTTCTAATTATCAACCTTCTTATCCTCCTTGCTTTAATAACCAACATTTCAAAGAAAAAATGTGTCAATAGAAGAAATAAATTTACAAATGGGTAATCAAATGTAAATTCAAAGTGCTAAAATAAGAAATATTGAGAATTAACTGGGACAAATTGGTAATGCACTTAGCAATAGACCACAAAGAACACTTCCTAGTAATGTTGAAATAAATATGAAAGACAAAGGAATGAAAAAAGAACAAACTAAAGCTATTCAACTTAGAAGTGGAAACAAATTAAAAGTTGTAACTCAAAAAGACATTAAAGTTGAGAGAGAGATTGAAGAAACTTAAAAAACTTAAAGAAACTATTTCTAAAGACCAAGAACCATCTGTCTCTCTAACTAAAAAAAATAGAAAATACCATCACCTCCATTTTCTCAAAGATTGAGACAACAAAATACTTGATCAACAATTTTCAAAATTTTTTGAGATATTTAAAAAGCTTACAATTAATATTCTGTTTGTAAAAGCTTTGGAACAAATGCCGAGTAATGCTAAATTTATGAAAGATATATTAAACAAGAAGAGAAACTTTGAAGCTTATGAGACCGTTGCACTTAGTGAAGAATGTCATGCAATAATTCAAAAGAAGCTTTGTCAGCTTCATTATACCTTGTGCCATTGAAGAAAAAAATATATGGAAAACCTTTATGAGATTTAGGAGCTTGCATTAATCTCATGCTTTTATCCATTTTTAGAAGGTTGGTCTAGAGAGAGATTTCTCCCACTAGTATAACACTTCAATTAGCTGATCAATCTATCACTTATCCTAAATGGATTATAGAAGATGTACTTGTTAAGGTAGATAAATTTATCTTACCTGTGGATTTTCTTGTGCTAGACATGAAATAAGAAAAGAAATTCCTATTATTTTGGGGAGACAATTTCTTTCTATTGGATGTGCTATAATTGATGTGCATAAGGGAGAGTTGAAATGAGAGTTAATGACCAGAAAGCAACATTTAATGTTCTAAAGTCAGTGAGGTACTCTATTGAAGAAAAACATTATAGGATAGATTTTATTGACTACATGATTGTTAAACATTACCAAGAAAAATGTGAAGTCATTTCTGAGAAAAAAGATGAAGTGATATTAGATCAGGAAGGAATAGATAGTAAAATTGAAAGTGATTTTGAAAAAAAATCTTTAGAGATAAATGATGAGGATACTAATTATGTTCAGGAAAACTTTGAGATTTTGAATACTACTAAAAATAGTAAATTTCTTATCCCTTCAATTGAAAAAGCTCTTAAAGTTGAGATGAAAGTCCTTCCTACACATTTAAAGTATGCATTCTTAGGAAATTCATCAAATTTACCTATGATAATATCCTTAGAGTTAACTAAAGATCAGGAAGAAAAATTATTAGAGACATTAAGAAATTATAAAAAAAATTATTGGATATTGGTTGATATTAAATAAATGAATCCTTCAATCTATATGCACATAATTTTAATGGAAGATAAATGCTATAGAAATTTCTCCATATATGCTCATATTTAAAAAAGCTTGTCATTTATCATTTGAGTTAGATCATAAAGTTTATTGGGCAATAAAATAATTTAATTATAATTTAAACGATACTGGAGAAAAACGGTTATTGCACTTAAATGAGCTTGAGGAAATTAGAAATAAATCTTTATAAAGAAAATAAGAAATTTTAGCATGATCGAAAGATTTTAAGAAAGAATTTTGAGCATGGACAAGAAGTTTTATTATACAATACTTGATTGAAACTATTTCCTGGAAAACTTAAGTCCAGGTGGATAGGGCCATTTATTGTGACAAAAGAATATTCTTATGAGGTTGTTGATGTTAAAGATCCAAAAACTAAATGTATAACTAAAGTAAATGGACATAGATTGAAACATTACATTGGATAAAACAAGCTCTACCTATAAAGAAACTTTGATGTTGGGTCAATCTGAGTAAAACATTTGGATACATCGGGTTGACGATGTTAGACCAAGCGCTTTGTGGGAGGCAACCCATAATTTATTTGTGTGATTTGACTTAAGTTTGTTATTGATGTATTATTGTGACCAACCTTTTCTATAGTAGCATATTTAAGGTATTAAACATGATTGGAAATTTAAGAAAATTGACGATAGACAAATCGGTGTTCACTAGGACACTGACACCTAAGCGTAAGAGTCCTGTGAAGCTGGCGACTAGGTGCCAAAATCAAGCGCCACAGTTTATGGACATGGGGAAAACTGCTCCCAAGTAGTTTTCTCCATTTCTTTCCTTTTAAACTACCTTACCTTCATCCCCAATCTTCAGACCTTCAAAAATTAGACCAGAGAGAAGAAATATAGAGGGAATTCTAGATCTTGCATCCATTCACTTGCTTCCATGGAGAGTAGAAATAATGATATGGACATTGGAGATATGTGCATAACGATGCCCAAACCTATTTCAATGGGTTTCTAGCACTGAGTTTGAAAAGGATAACAAGAAAATTGAGAAAGATTGAAGAGGAGCAATCAAATTTGCACAACAAGTTGCATGAAATACATCATCAGTATGAGAATTGAGAGTGGTAGATGAAACTCCAATTCAATCACATGGCATGCTATCAAAATTATCAGGTAACTATGTATTGCAAGAACAAATAGATTAATAAAAAAATGACCGTGGAATTTGCTCACACTCCTTTCTTCAACGCATTTAAGTGGGGTGATGAGAATGAGGTCAACAAGGGCTAATCATTGGAAGGATTCTAGTGCTTATGTGTTTATGATTATATAGACTTTAGTAATGGATTTTGTGTGTGCTACTTAATCTTGTAGTTGATTGTGTTGTCGAGTGCTCTTAATTTCTAGTTTTCTAAACTTTTTTAGTGTCAATTGTATTGTCACTTGGTGGATATTAATGAATATTTGTGTTGTGTAAATCATGTGTTAGAATGGTGAATTAATCTCAACCTAAGAGTTGTTATTGGAAGATAGAAGATGTTTAGGAGATCATAAACAAATGGTGTGATATTAAATTAATGTGAAATTTTAGTTTAAAGATCTTTGTCATGTTGTGTTACACATGAAATCAAAGAAAAGAAAAATTTTGGTACTGGCGCCTATGCGCCAGACATCTGTACAACTTGGCGCCTAAACGCTGAATCCAGTGCTTAGGTGACAGTTCAACTGAATTGGCCAAAACTAAAAAGTTTTGCATATTAAGCAAAACCCACTCCATTTTTTTATGCTCAAGCTCCATCTTCTTCCTCTTTTTTGCAAAAAAACATGCCCTAGAGTACTTCTTAGAGCTCTGATTGTCAAGTCTCTTGGCTCGAAACCACCAGATTTCATATTCTCGAGGTTAGATCTATATTTTAACATAGTTATTTTATGATTTCACCATAAAATTTTCATACATTGTGTGGAGACTAAAATTTGCAAAAAAATCTTTGATTAAGTGGTGAAAAATCCATGGATTTAAGCTTTGTTAGTTTGAAAAAGCTTGTAGGAAGCCTTTTATCTTAATTTTAGAATTTGTTAAAATTTTTCTTCAAATTTTTAGATGACTCCTAAGATGAGATGGGGAAAGGGAAAGGAAACTTTTGCAATGTTAAATTTGTCAATATAAAAGAACAAATTTGTTGCAACATATTTGCATCATCAAGAAAGTTTATTACTGAACGGGTGGAGCTATTGAAACTTTTATTTTGGCTCAAAAATGGGAAAGCTTTTGTTATTTTACTGATATTGTCATCATCATTGTTGTACGAGAGTTTTATGCAAATATACCTGAAGCAAATGATGTGAGGTCTTTGTTCATGGAAGAGGAGGGGAGTTCACTAATGAGCAGATCAATGTGGTATATGGTCTGCCTCCTGCTACTGATTGTTTCAATTCAAAGTACAGTCCATCTGAAGCAGAGTTAGATCAGATCATTGCATATTTGACTGATGGACTTGGAGCCTGGAAGATTTGGAACGATCATAAGGTAAATTTTCTTCTTCCAAGTTCGATGGCACCTCCAAGACCTGCCATTATTTTGTTTTTGCTTGCCTCCTTCCTTCAAATCATCTAAGTTAGGTAATAAGAGAAAGAACCATATTAAACTACTGCATTCATGAGATGAAACCAATAGATGTTGGCTCCCTTATTTATGAGACTATTAGTTTTTCTGCAAGTGCCAGTACTACTTCAAGTTTTTGATTTCCATCTTTGATATTTACTATTTGTAAAGACTCTGGAGCAATGTTTGAACATTGGGAGGATCATTTGAAGCCACTTAAACTCATTGGGAATGCCAATATAGATGTACATGAATGAATTGGAGATAGATCGCATGATGCACAAACTACTACTACTTCTAGGCCTTCTACATCTAGACCTTCTACTTTCACTGCTACTCAGTCTCCATCTAGTTTCTGGGATGTGTTGAGTGAGAGATATTTGGAACACCAGAATGATATGTTTTTGATGCAGTTTTGTTTAGAGGATATGAAAATAAATTTGGTCCCATGGTAGATTATGTTCAGAGAAAAGTGATTATGATGTTGATTATGATGAAGCATTATTGAAATTCATGAAGAGGGACCAATCAGTTGAGTTTCCTACTTGCCCTTGATTTACTCCTTATGCAGGCCAGAAATCTATGGATGAAGATATATCATTTGATTTAGATGATGATGATGATGTTGAAAGAGATGACTAGGCTTTCGTACTTTTCTGTCATAGATCTGTTTATTATTTCCCATGTTTGGACTTTTGATGTATGACTATGTAGGATTGCTTGGTGTAATTCTGTTTTATCACTGCTATTTTTTGCTACTCTTTTATGTAGAGTTGAATATGTGTTAGAGTAGAGTTTTGTATTTGCAAGCTTTTCATGATATACCTATTTTAATTTAAATTTTCTACTACTCGACACCTAATTTTTATTGTACCTGCACTATTCTCGTGTTTAGAAATTTTAACTTTTTCTCTTTCTTCATGCTTATTATAAACTGAACTATTTTAAACTAATTTTAAATTTAAGTTTGGGGAAGGAAGAAATTTTTTTTTAGAAAAAGCTGAACCTTATTTGTCCTAAATAAAATATATTTTAAAAATTATTTTAATATAACATGTGGTATAACCTTATTTGTCCACTAGAAATGTGTTTACACATGCTGTAATATAAAATATAACATAATAATTAGCTTTTCCTCTATAAAAAGTGATGAAGACTCCTCCATAAAGGACCCCCAAATGCCTCCTACAATGTTGAGTATCTCCCTTACACAATCTATCTTCAATCCCTCTCCAAACTCTCAATAAACAACTAATAAAACTATCCAATTACAAGACTCCAACCCTTAAATCTCCTAGACTTCTTCCCTGATGTTTAGAAGTCTTCTTTCTGTCTTCCTTTCTTCTCACCAGTCTAAGGAAGCACATATATCCAATGCTTAACTCCCCGAGTTGTGTACATCCACTTCTAAAAAACTACTACAACAATTGCTGACACATAGGAGCCAATCTCTCTGTCGACTCGGATAGGACTGACACTTAGGCACCCAAGTAGGTGGCACCAAGGCACTTGGATGCAGTGCCTTGACGCCCAAAGGTTGGTGCTTAGGCGCTAGTCACTTGGTCTTCCCTTAGCTCATGTCACCTCCTCTTTACTCTGACTCTTCTTAACTTCGTTCCACTTCTACTACATGTGAGACTTGCATGAAAAAAATAACCTTCTTTAAAGTATAGTTTCATTAATAAATAGGTCAAAAAAAAATAAAGGTAGTTAAGCATGTTTTAATCTATATCAATCTTAGCTGATCCTCTAGAGCAATAAGGATTTGCTGATACCAAGAATACCCTCCACAAAGAAGAAATATGGGTGGTTAGTTAGCCTATCCAACATCTTATCCAGAAAAAAGGTTAAGTAAAGTGATATTTCCTAGTGGCTGCATTTAGTTTCCTGTAATCAATACATATATGCCATCCAGTGACATGTCTAGTGGGGATTAATTTATTATTTTCATTTACTGACATAGTCACTCCTCCTTTATTTGTTACATAATGGATGGGACTGACCCAGGAACTATGTAATATAATGTTGATAATACTTGCATCCAACAAATTCAAAATTTCTTTCTTTACAACTTCTTTCATAATAGGATTTAATCTTCTTTGAGGATCTTTCTTGGGCATATGATTTTCTTCCATCTGATCATATGCAAACATATAGAAGGACTAATCTCTTTTATGTCTGATATGGACCATTGAAACACTTTCTTAAAACTCCTCAGAATTTTCATAGGTTGTTCCTCTTATGAACTAGTAAAATCTAAGGATATGACTATCGGTAATGTTGATGACTTCTCAAAATAAGCATACATTAATTAATTGGGAAGCACCTTGAACTCAAGTTCAAGGGGTTCCTCAAGAGAAGGAACATGAGGTTTACAATTTTCTATTTTATCAAGTATCTAAAAATTCTCCCTAACTAATCTTGCTTCAACTAATAAAGCAGATTCATCCTTAATATCTATCATTTCATCTTTGAGCAAAATCTGCTCCAGTGGTTTAACTTCACAACATTCTCGGAATTGATGGCTTAACAAATGATCTATGATATACATCCTACATGAGGATTCTTCATTACAATTAGAATTGAATTTCATAGATTTTAACACTTTGAATGTTAGCCTCTGATCAATTACTTTTATTGTTAACTCTCCCTTGTATACATCAATCATAGCATAAGCAGTGGTAAGGAAAGTTATGCCTAGTATGATGGGGATCTCCTTACCTTCTGACATGCCTTAAAATTACCTATTTTATATATACATTTCAAGCTTATTTTTAATGATATTTCACTTTAAAGGAAGGTATTTTGCATGTTTTTGGTTCTAGGTATGGAGTTCTGGAGAAATTGGAGAGAAAATGGTGCAATTTAAAGTTAAATTGAGCTAGGAAGAAAATTCTAACCTGATGCATTTTGTTGTCTTTCTAATCTCAATTTCCTTTACATTTATCACATATTTTCAAATGAAATTACACTTGAAAGAAATTTTATTTTCATGGTTATCTAATAGGTATAACACTTGGAGCGGTTTAGAGCTAAAATAGGGTGAAGACTAGTGAAATAGAGCATTTTTGGGGGTGCTGCGAACAGGGTGGCGCTTAGGGTCCAGTATCACTCAGAAAATGATGCTTAGGCACTAGTATTGCCCAAAAAATAGTGCCTAGGTGCCCATTCTGGTGCCTAGGTGCCAGAAATAGTTATGAACAACATCTAGATGCCCCAAGGAGTTTTAAGAACATTTTGGAACTTAGGATGGCACCTTTTTGCATTTGAAAGACTTCAAAACTCCATGAACATCCAAAGGTCGTACATAAAAGTTGGAGATATAGTTTTATACCTTTTCTGGAGAGATTGGTGAAGGATCTTGAGAGATATTTGAAAGGAATTGTAGGAACATTGTAGGGATCAGCAGGAGACTTTGTTGGAATGATTTTCATCTTTGTTTCAAAGGAAAATTCTAAGTATTATGTTCTTTATTATCTTATAATTGTTTTGAACATTTTTCTAGTGAATTTACTTTGATTTAAATGAAGTTGTCAGTTGTGTTTTCTCCATGCTTAGTGAGTAGTTTTCCTTATTCTTTCTCCTTGTGATGAGATTTAATTATTTGTGGGATTAGAATGGTTTGATGATTTCTTTTATTTCAAATTTGTGATGGTATTTTCACTAGTTCTTAATTTGCTTTGAAAATTGGCCATTTGTGAAGTTAAAATGTGTTGTGAAACATAATGACCTGGGAAAGCTATGATTTCACTAAACTTATGTGTTCATACTAGCCTTACAAGGAGGGTGACCACAATCTAAGGAGAGTGCAAATAGATAGGGAGATAAATTTTAAGAATTGTAGAATTGGTGTTTCGAGGATGACAAGTTAGATCCTTTACCAATTTGGTCTAGTGTTGGAACCTGAATTCACTCGTAGGTCTTATTGAGAAGGCACAGTGGGTAATCCAGAAGTGAGAGACAAGAATGTACTCAGCATTAACATATAATATGAAACTTACTTTAGATTAGCTAATGTTCTTTATGCACTTTGGAGAGGGTAAATAATATGTATGCTCTTATTTGTCACAAAACCTCATTTTTACCTTTAGAAATTTGATTTCTGTGTTGATTATGTTCTAGTTGAAAGGGGAAGGGAATTTTAATTTATATAAAAACATTCCAAAATTTAACAAATCTCCTTAGATTTATTTTTTATTTAATTTAGTTAATTATAATTTTAGTGTTGATTAGTGAATTTATAAAGACCAAACTTTTAAACAATTCTAAACTATGACCTAATAGTAGTAGACTAGAATTAGACTAAGAAATTTCTTACCTCGCTTCTCTGTAGAAATGGCTAATTTCTTGAAAACTTCTAAGAATCGTGAAAATTGTTAATCCAATTATTATTTCTGGGGTCTCTGAGGAAATGGTGGTGGTTTTCTTTTTATGTTAATCCTAGTGGGTGAAACTAATATTCTTAAATCCTACGAAAGGTCTTCCACAAGTTGTTTAGGTTCTCTGTTCTCTTTCTCCACCTCATAATATTTTTGGATCATGTCCTCCAACTCTCATCCACTCCTCAATCTGACAGCCTTTACGTGCTTACTACTCTTCTCTTGATGGTTAATCTCAATATTACTAGGAATATTTTCTTAAAATTGACTGCTAAGTGAGTTCACAATATGTCCCAATTAGTTCTATATGTTCTTAACAAATGCACCTTGGCTTTGTAACATATTTCCCATTTAAAAAACAACTTCTTCCAAAGATAACTTCTTCTCTTTTAATTATGTGTTAACATTAAATATTGGAGGATAAGATGGTCTCAAGTTCAAAGTACCGTGATTGTTCTAATTCCAAAAAACTGTAGGTTGATTATTGTTACCCCCCCATTATTGGTTTTCTACACCTTGATTGTTATTCCAGCTAAAGTTAGGGTGATTCTTCTAAATGGGATTGTAATAGTTAGAATATGGGAATATGGGTTGTTCACCCATTGTTAATTGCATTTGTAGTCTCAAATGATGAAGTTTTAGTGTTAACCAATTGTTTGAATGAATTTTCCTTAATCACTTAGAGTCCTTAAGGTTGGTCCATCCCAAATCGATCTAACTTTCTAGAAATTATAGCTACTTGAGAAGTTAAATTTAAAGAATATCTGTGTCATGTACAATTGCTACCTTTCTAGGGTTCACACTCTCAGAAGGTCATTGAAAGTTGTCTGTAGCAATCTCCGTAATTAGAGAATAGGTCTCATCAAATGGCTTTAACATAAGCGACCCACTAGTGACGATATTTACTATAAACCTAAGATATCATACTAAATCATTATAAAAAAGTTTGAATTATCAATCAATCAAGTAGTGCATGATAGGGGTCCTTCTTAAGAAGTTACTTGAATCATTCCCAAGCTTCATAAGTTAACTCACCTTCATATTGACAAAATGAAGTGATATCATTCCTCAATTTAGCTGTTTTTTAAGGCAAGAAATACTTAGCTAGGAATTTATGGGCTAAGTCACTCCATATCCCAAATAATTCAGGTGCTAATGAATTTAACCGCATTTAGGCTTTATTCCTCAAGGAGAAAGGGAAAACCCTAAGCCTAATAATGCTATTGATACATAGTTATAGTGAAAAGTAGCACAGAGTTCTAAGGAATTCACTAAGTGTAAGTTAGGATCTTCAGTTAGGGTTCCTCCAAACTAATTTTCCTAAAAACAATTTGGATGATAAAAGATTTCATTTTGAATGTGTTAGCTTATATAATAGGGGTCTGAATGCTTAAGTGAATTTTATCTGTTGTTGGGTTAACATAATCTCTTAATGGTCTATGTGAATCATGAATTAGTTCGCAGGTTGATTCCTGAGTTGTTGGGTTGTTAGGCAGGTCGTTTGCCATTTCTCATATGATTTATTCAAGTCTCTTTGGTTTTCTAATTTTTTTAATAGTCCTCTCTAGCTGAAAATCGTATGGTGCAAGTCTCGTAGGCCCAACACTATGCATACACAAACTAGAGAATTTTATAGGTACAAATATTTTTGATTTTTCTTGTTTTTTCATAAATAGTAAAAATAAATTAAACACAAGTAATTAACACTAAAATTTTTCCAAGTCTAAGACCTAGAGGTTCAACTAAAATTCTCTTAAGTTAAATATACCGTCATTCCCCAACAATGACACCAAAAACTTGATACTGCTTACAGGTGCATCTACACTCTGGGGGCTCACGCAAGTGCACGTGTCGTATCAGTAATATATGTCTTTTAAGTTTGAAATCTTGATCCCATAAGAATGAAGGAATTAGACTTAGAAAAAGTTCTAGCCTACTAGTTTTGTTCCTAGCCTGTAATTTAGATTGGATTAGAAGTCTTACAAACTAATCCTATAGTATCTAAAGCAAATGTAAAGTTGAAATCCTACATAATTCCTATTTAACTAGTTATTGGGTTAGTGAAGATTAGGTTCTAAAGCTACCATCCCTTATAATCATGTAAGTGGAGTGTTGGAAATGTAAAGTGTTAAGTGACAAATAGAAGCAACTCTCTTCATTACCCTCTTTTGACTACATAAAGAAGATTGATTAAAATGACTTTAACTTGTTAAATCCCATTTTGAGCCAGTTAAAGAATATTTACCTAACAATTACATCTCCTTAAGAAGTACATCCACTTATACTCCACAGTTCAACGTGACTAACATAATTGATTCCACCATAGCTCTCTCGAGACATTATAGTTCGAAACATATTTTAACATTTCACTTGGCTAGAATGAATAGTAAATGAAGATTTTAAGGTTAATTATCACATTAACTAATTAACAAAATAATTTGAAAAATATTTTTCACTCTTACACATCCTACTTATTCATCACAATATAAGGTAAAGGGTAAAAAGCATGAAAGAATCAACACACTAAATAATTGAAACAAGAGAATTCCACTATCCAAATGTTTGCAACAAAAATACAATAAGAAAGACACAATAAACTTATCTTCTTCTCCTTTATAATGACATAAAAATGTTCCACCAATGCTCATCTTGACTCCTAGATACTACTCTTGAAGGATCTCCCTATCCTTTATCCTAGAAGAAGAAGGATAAGGTTCTACAACAAGCTACAAACTCATATCAATTTCCTTAAATTGACCAGTTCTAGACCTACTGGCATTCATTCTTCAACAACACAAATACCTCTATTTTATAAACTCATGTACAACAACAAGAAAGTCTCCCATGACCTCCTGCACAACTCCTCATGCTTTCCCACATCAGTCAGTCTGAGCTACCAAAATTACTCCAGAAAGTTACTTGAGCTTACTCACCAAGGGGCTGGCACATAGGCACCAATCTCTTAATTTACATAGAATGGCCTGGGCACCTTGGTTCCCAAATGAGCAGTGCCTAGCCATCAATGTCACGACTTCTTGGCACCAAGTGGGTGGAACCTAAGTGCCACCTTCTTGGTTTGTCAGGTGAGGGACTGGCTCCTAGAAGCCCATGGGGCTGACGCTTAGGGGCCAATCCTCCATTTTGCTTCTTTGCTCCAAGTCTTCTCCATATTGCTCGACTTCAAACACTTGTTGTACCCACAAGTAAAACATGAAAATTCCTTTCTCTAAAGTGCATTTTCATTCATAAAAAAGGTGCAAAACATAAAGTAATTTAATCATTCTTTTCTACACATCAGTGGGCCTAATTGAAGTATCAAGACATGATACATATTGATATAAATGGTTACAAATTTCACACAATTACTTGGTGTGAAGGAAAGTAGACTTAAAATTGTGGTGTGTACGTTAGAGGAAACACACAAACATATAACGAGATTAGTTATTAAGACATATTAATTGAAATAGTCGAGTTGCAATCTATAAGCTATGTTGAACGCAATATCTACATGTTCAACTATGAGTGGTTTGATCTTATTCAGGGAGCACAGATACTAGAACCACATGATATTATTGAAGTTAAAATGAATAGAAAATATGTAAAATATGACCCATTTATTCTGGAACTTTAGACCAGTTAGGTTTATTAAATTCAATATCCTAGTCAAGCAAGGGATAAACACGATTGGGCTATTTTATTGTGGAATGGACCATGAAAAATTATTGAAATGCAAAATATGATCGAACCTATTTACCAAGAGCCAGTAATGTCTGATTTTTATATTCAGCTTAGCTCCTTGGATAAGAAGTTACACCTAGAGGATGCCAAAGGGCTTCATGAAGAAGCCCATACAAATGAAAATGATGATGAGGTTGTGGAAGAATCATCGAAAGAAACTGAATAAATTATATACTTAGATGTTTAGTTTCTACACCTTCTTTCATGGTTACGACATGTTTTGTGTTGGCATTTTGTATTGTTCTCATTTTAATTTTCTATCATATATTACATACCAATCCTAGTAAATATTTTTTTTCCTTTTGCAAATAATAGGTGTTTCCCCCCCAGAGAGAACCAACAATTAGGGGACTTTGGGGAACACATATTGAAAGTTGAAGAAGGTCGTCATTAGCGATAAGTACGATAGTTGTGCAACCACTTCGATGACCACTTTTGTTTCCCCTCCTTATGCACTAGGTCCCTCACAGAAACCTTATCCCACTCTTGCACCATATTTCCACCCAGAGTCCTTATTCGATGAGCTAGACAACTCTACTCCAGCACCTAAGATGGCTGCCCCACCAACAAAGTCCATATCGTGTGGGAGGGTGACTCGTAAGTCAAATATATTTTGTACATTGAAGAAGTTTTAAATATCATTACATTTTATATGTAACTAATGTTTCATTTG
Organism: Phalaenopsis aphrodite; assembly: GCA_003013225.1. NCBI lineage: Eukaryota > Viridiplantae > Streptophyta > Magnoliopsida > Asparagales > Orchidaceae > Phalaenopsis > Phalaenopsis aphrodite. The sequence continues at coordinate 982,604 of NEWO01000072.1, forward strand.
TAGGTTCTACCCTTCTAAGCCTTCTGTGAAGAGGATCACGGAGATCATCGATAGTAAGTATGATCAACCATTCCTTACATGAAAGAAGATCCCAATTGCGACTACAGACATGTTCTTTAGAGAGTTTGAGATATGATATGCTAATTTAAAATTGAATTCTAATTCCTATCTTGTTATTCTAATCCAACTTACATAATTTCTAATTTGCGTAGATCTTTTTACTAGTCGTTGGAACATCACCAGTAGATCAAGACAATCTGTGAGATTCATGTTAGGCATAGGCTCGGTGACAAGTTTACTACAGTGCAGAAGAAAGGCTAGAGGCCCTCGTGGGTTGGTGAGGAAGTTTGGGCTTAGTTGAATTGAGCATGGGCATCTCCAAAATACTAGATCAAGAGGCAGACAACAGAAATAGACGACAAAGGAAGCCAAAGGTTCGATCACCCACACAGAGCCATACCAGAGATTTGTATGATCATCTCAAAACTCATAAGCTTATAAATTAATGTAATTAAGTGACTCTTATATTATATGATGATGTATATAAGTCAAGGAGCTTGAATAAGAGCCATCCACTATAGAGTTACATTTCCTCGCATATCAGTGTGCGGACGCACATCAGTGGGTATCCGAGTACTCTAGACATGTCAATGTAATTATAAAAAAGTATTTTTCTATTATTGTGGGGCTATTAATATGACAATTAATATTGAAATGCAAATTAATGTTTAAGAGTCTATTCTTGCTTTTAAGGGAATCATGGTTTCTACTCATTATGTTTTGTGTCAAAATTACATAGAGTCTCACTCTCATCTATTCTTTGAATGTCACTTTGACTTTTTATCTCTTAAAGATTTCATGCTTTTGGCTAATTCATTCATCGTGGAAACAACTTCAAATCAGATAATGGTCTTCGTTGATACCATTAATTATAACATTTCAAGATAATTCTTCCTAGAAGCAATGAAAATATCTTCTTCTTTTATTTTGTTGGAAAGAAATGAATTTTTTTTAATAGTTTGAACAAGTAAATAGATGTTATTACCAACATAATTTGAATTGTTGCAAAAGAAAAAAGTGGATAATGAAAGTTTATGGAGATTGCTCCTTCTCTTATTAGGGAGTTATTTATATTGTATGACTTATACCTTTCTATGGATTTCTCTTTATTAGTTAGAATGTGTTATGCCTTTTATGATTTGCTATCTTGATGTTCCTTTTATGAGTTTTATCTATTATGACATATTTATCTATCTATGTTTGCTTGAGTATAGCTAGGTGACTAATCTGTTATTGATGCATTACTTTACTTGTTTTCATTTATTACATATGGTTACACATGCTAGGTTTTCCTGGTTGGCCCCTCTGTTATTATAATCTTTATTACTACTCTTTCAATCATGGTAGTGTGTGGGACTTTTTGTTTCTACCTTGATTCTTGGACTAGCAATGCTACTTCTCATTGCATTGATGATTCATTTCTCTTGATTTCTGGAATAAGATTGGAATCTTAAACTCATTTGGTGATTAGGTTCATTTTGATCTAATTTCACCTCAGAGTTTGCAGCTTTACTTTGTTTTATGATTTTGAATGTCTCATTATTCTACTTTGGTTGTTCGTAGTGTTTGGAGTTTTACATGATGTCTATTTTGCAGCATGTCCCAATATCTCTACATATTGGTTTGTTCATATTTTGAGTTTTTCACTAGCAATGATGCAGTTCTTTTTCACAGTTGCACATAATAAACTTGGTTTTTGAGAATTACAAATGCTATACTTTGATTTTAAAACTTTTGTTTGCAACTTTGTTTTTAATATTCTACTTGCAAAAACTTTTGGCCTTTTTAGAACTGTGATGATATCCAAGAATATGGGGAAGCTTAACCAATTAGTCAATGTTCTTTGCCTTTTGAAGTCCCATGTAGTTATGTTCTTTATAGTATTTAATGGAGAGATTTGAAGTTGATTGGACTTATTGGAATCAATTATATTTTTTTTTGCTAAATTTAACTTTTGTATTATGACAAGTCTTGGGCCATATTATGAACACTGGATTATGGGATGCTCCACTTTCTTCTCTTTGCTGCTAGGTTGTATGTAGACTTCTTAGGCGCTCGGTCATTAGATAATTCTGGAAAGAAGTTTTTTTTTTTGTCATCGTTGGGGTTTAATCTGAGCTCCTTTTCTTTGCTTCATTTCTATTCTCTTGTTTTACTTTTTATTTATAGGTCATTCTTTTTATCGTATTTTATTTTTAGTCTCTCTGAAATATTATGTAATTATCTTTATACATACATACATACATACATACATACATACATACATGTGTATATCTAAAAATTCATATTTAAATTTATACCACGCAGAGCTTTAAAATCACATAAAAATATCATAATCATTAATTCCTTAAAAATAAAATGCACATTATCATGATACCAATGAGTTATAAGTGTAAATATTAGATTTTAAGAGTTAGATATATAGATACATGAAAATTATGTGGTATATATTAGATATATATATATATATATATATATATATATATATATATATATATATATATATATATATATATATATATATATATATATGCAAATTTAAAAAAGAAAATAGAGAGAGAGAACCTTCTACATCTTAAGAGATTACATACTTAAAGCGGGCCCAACTGACAGCCCGATCCGTACATAATTAGTTTTTGACAACCATGTCAACTTATTTAAAAAGGCAGGGCAATATTAAGGCACCAGCAGACCCCTGCAAATCTATGGTCTGGGTTCCTATCGCTTGCGCCAATTTTGTGGGCGTTATAACTTAGCAGATAGTAAATAGATTTTTCCATTTCTACAAGCCACACTTGCCAACCGCTCGGCGATAAAGAGCGGGGAAGTCACCGGGAAAGTAGAACTACGGCCGTTGAGACTTCGGCGCTGTATCGGCTTCGTCAAAGCTCGGATTATCTCTTTTGCTATTGCAGATCCATCTTCTCCACCTTCTCTTTTATCGTCGGCCGTTCTTTTCTATCTGGAGATTCGCCTTCTCATTCCGAGAAATACCCTAGATCGGGCCGCGACGTTTTACGTCCGAGGAGGTTGTGTACTTTTGCTTCTAGGGCTTTTTAAATGGTATCGATGGCGGATGGGGAGGATGTGGAGTACGATAGCGATCCCGAGGACGTGCTTCGTCCATCGATGATGCGTCGGAGGGAAGCCAGTGACGACGAGGACGGAGAGGGGTCTGGCGGTGAGAAAGAAAGTAAGCATGTCAGAAATGAGAGGCTTGGTATTCGATCAGATGATGAGTTGGAAGGGGAAGGAGGTGCGCCGGGGTATGACGAGGAGGAGTACGAGGAGCAGGAAGAGGACGAAATGCTAGAGGAGGAGGTGGAGGAAGAGGACATGGAAGGTGAAGACGGGGTCGGGATTTTGGAGAGGAATGCTCTTAAGGGAGGGCACAGCAGGGATGCAGGAGAGTTCGAAGGTCCAGCAGTACTAATCGAGGAGTCCGGCCTGAGGTCTGGCGGCGAGATGGGTGGGTATAGGGAAAAGAATCAGGCTGAGGAACAGGAGAAGAAGGAGAACGAACCTTATGCGGTGCCAACTGCTGGCGCTTTCTACATGCATGATGATCGGTTTGAAGAAAACGGGAGGGGACGGCACAGGTATTCTTTACCATGCTTTTTCTGGAATGTTATTCAATCCAGTCTTTGTTGGTATCTGGTACAGTGGTGGTGCTTTCTTCTCTCCACTAAGGTTGCTTCTGATTTTTTTATACATTAGTTGCATAATTTGTATGTGTTGTGGACCAATTGCATAGAAAAATGAAGATGATTGGTTATGCAATATTTTTGTTTTTGATTAAAGTGCCAAAATAGTGCCCGATTATTTACATGAGCCGTTTTAGTCCAGAGTTTGTAGATGTATCAAAATAGTTCTCGACTATTTTAAATCTGAGCCATAATAGTCTACCATGAAGACTATTTCAGCTCAAATTTAAAGAATTTTGAGGACTATTTTGACACTTCTATAAACTTCGAGACTAAAATGACCTCGTATAAACAATGGGGGACCATTTTGACACTTTACTCTTTTATTTTTGTATTGCTAAGATTGTACGTGTTTTCTCCTCATCATGTTTAGTAGTTGAATTTTCATGATTTTAAACATCTTATAGTATTTGCTGATCAGTACTCCTAGATATTGACATTGGATTGACACTTGGATACATCGTGAGTGAAACAATTAGATGAGTGTCATTTATTTTCCAACACTTGGATACATTGTGAATGAAACAATTAGATGAGTGTCATTTATTTTCCAGGAGTTGCTTTTGATGCAATTCTGAGAGGATGCCATGGATAATTTTATGACTTTGCTATGTCGATTAGGCGGTCGTTGAAACTTTTAGATTTCAACTTTTAGATTGTGTTTCTTTTATTTTCTTGTGACTTATTTTAGCAATGCATATTCTAATTTTTGGTCATTTATCTATTAAGCTGTACCTAGCTCATCTAATTTACGAAGCTTCAAGGTATCTTATTTTAAAATGTTGTATAGATTTTTAAGGAACCTAATATTACAATAATTACATTATCATATTCTTATTTTTTAAAATGATGTTGGATGTGATAATGATGTAGCTCAATAAATTTTTAATTGATATTTGAGGACACAAAAAAATTTGTGTGAGTTCGATGTGCAATTGGCCACTTCAAACTTCTTTTGAAATCTTCCAATCAAATTCCTTACACAAAAGCTAGATATATACTAATTAAATAAACAAATTAAGTGTGTAAGTGTAGGAAATATATCATGCATAAGTGAACTAATGAAATTAGTATACAAATATTTGCCATAATAAAATTTATTACATTCAAATATATTAAATTATGTGCACTTAATAGGACACGATGGATAAAAAGTATTTATGTAGCCAACCCTACTTATTCGGATAAAGGCTTGTAGTTTTTGTTGTTTTATGTGCACTCATAATTAATAGGATTAACACTAAACATGATGCCACACAAGTTTAACTTATACGATGAAACACATGCAAGAGTAAGTTGTTGAATGAGTAACAAAGTCATTAGAACTGTTTCATCTTTTAGAGATCATGTTGTAAATACCGATATTAGATGAGATTTAACTTTATTGAATTACCATGCTAATATAAAGTTTATGGAAAATAAAGACTAACTAAAATGAATGAAAGTAAATCGAAGAACTACAGGACATAAACAAACTACTTGTATCAATAGGGACAAAATCTAAGGATTAATTTTTTTCAAATTCTGCAGCTGAATTATTGCGAATCAAATTAGTTGACTATCACAAATTTATTGTAATCAATTCTAGATCTATATCTAATGTTCTATCGAAAAACTAGGGTAACCAATTTATCAATACAACCTAGTCATTTCGGAGGTGGATTCAATACTGGCAGATTTTTATGACATCTGACAATCTCTTAATCATATTAGTTTGTTTTCCATTTGTCTTCTTGAATAAGCTTCCAAATCATGTAATCAGTGGCTATTTAATCACACATAAATAAAGTGCAGTTTGAAACCGTACAGTACAAGTTAAGAGCTTAAAATAACTGATTTCATTCATAAAAAGTTAATAGCCTAAATTGTTGTTTACATTCAATCTTTACAAGGAGATTTTATTCATAGTAGAAATCTAAAACACATAAAAATACTTATTTAAAAACAAATAAATAATAATAAAGGGAGAAGGAAAAAATATGTTGTGCTTGGTTTCGCTCTGGTCCACTATCGTCGTCTTTCTCCTCTCCAAGTCCCTCCTGGCGGTTGTTTTTTTATCTCTTTAAACCTGAATTTTGTTCTATTAATATTACATTACTTTTTTTTTCATCATTCTCTAGAGGCAAATTGCATCACCCAAAACTACTCAAAATCAGGCTATTGCCAAGTCAGGTGCTCGATGTCCGGTTCGGGCATCTGTTGTGATCACTTACACTTAGATGAAACTTTTGAAAATTGTTAACTGGTGTCCGGGTTTCACGTAAAGCTCCTAGACATTGAGCTCTCTCCCAAAATTTTGATTTTTTAGCTTGTTTTGGCATTGGATTTTGTGTCGAAGGACCCAGTCTAAGCTCTTTAGCTTCTAAATTAACTTTGCATGTTTTATGTTGCTCGGACATTCCCTATTGAACCTTTTTTCGCATTTTGAATGTGAAATTCACCAAAATTATCGGTTTACAACATTAATAAAAATAGTTTAATTAGTAGCAAATTTCTTAAATTGAGTGAAAATTACTTGAAAAATTTAAAAAACTAGCTAGGAAATTGCTGCTGAAATGACAAATTTCAAACACTTTTATACTTAGATTTTTACTCTTTTCTTGAGCAAAGCAAAAGCAAATAATTAGACACAAAGGCATACCGTTTTAATAAAATTGCAGCAAATGTAAAAATGATTATTTCTTATATAAATCATGATGCTCTGGTCTTCTTAAAATTTACTAAAAAGCATTAATATACTATAATATCCCTTTTTGTTGTCATCATGTGTCACACAAATTGATGGAATACATAACCTGAATACTATTTAGTTTTTATAAGATTAGAACCACTTAATATATATATGATTAAATTTTTTATTTTGTATGCCTCAAAATTTTGAATTAGGCATCGCTTATCCCTTTAAGTCACTTTTGCAAATCTTCAAATGAATACGATGGGCTATTAATTTAACTACTTTTTACAAAAATTGAAAAATGAGTTTGGTAGAACCATGGGGAACAAATGCCTTCTCTTTCTCTCTCTCTACACCCTCCTAGAGAAAATATTAAAGCTCAAAAGATAGCAATCAATTGCAAAACCATCAGAAAATATATAAAAAGCTAAGAAGAATAGAAAACAATACAACGCATACAACTTGACAATCAAAACTACAATGTAACACCAACCGCTGTGAAACCAGACTAGCAGAACAGGCATATTGGAGTGAAATAATCTCCACGCATAGAATCTACATTGTTTCCAATGCAGTCATTGGGAAAGATAAATAAGAAAATGAAGGGGTCGGGGATAGATAATTTCCTTGCACGAGGGTTGCTAACTACTCTGAAAATACTTGAGCATCACTGCTGTAATTGCTTCACTGCTTTGTCCTTTTTCTGTTCAATAAAGACATAATAATTCATTATTAAAGTGAATTACTGAATCAATGAGTTAACAATTTATTGGTCTAAAAAGTGTCGAGTTGGGTCGCAATGAATGTTGATTTATAGTTGTTAACCTGACATTGTTTTTGTTACATTCAACTTCATATCATGTAAATTATTATTCTTTTGGTGCTTCAACTCTGACGCCCATATCATCCACAGTAGCTCTGGCTTTGGTTGCTTATATTGGTTTTTCTTGGAGGTTGAGGCGTATGGTAGCTTTTTCCACAGTAATGCATTGGCAGCTCTCTTTTTGCTTTAATTATTTTTTTTTTACTCTTTGCGGTTTTGCTGATCACAAGATTAATTCTTCAGCCTTTAGGTTGCTCTGTTGGGTTCGCTTCTAACCGCAGGTCAAGGAAAATGATGTTTTTTGCAATAATGCAATGAAAAATTTCTTGTGTTGCTTATTCATTTCTTCATAGACCTTGAAATTCACTTTTTTTTCTTGCCTCCTAAGATTTAGGGTCTGTTTGGGGCACCTGCAGCTTATTCTGATAAGCTGTTTATCCGGATAATCTGGTGATAAGCAGCTGATCCTAATAATCTGTCTGTATGTTTGGTTTGTGTTTATTGAGAACAGCTGATTCTGAAAAAATGATCAAACTGTCTATATTCTGAATATGCTGGAGCTGTTTGTTTTATGCTTTATGGAGACAGCTTATTTGAATTTTTTTTTACAAAATTACTAACAATCTCAACGTAATCATAAAAAAGAAAATGAGAAGTTTGTTTTCTGAATGTGTGTTTGCTCTCTGTCGGTAGTCAAGTCAACTTAAAATAATTGGTATTTTGAGTCATCATCAATGTCAAAGATTACAAAATTTACTTGAAAGATAAGTTTGTTGACTTTAAATAGCTTGTGTTCAGTGGTACTTCACTCATTTCTTAGCCCTTTGCAAATTGATATTTTCATCAGATTAATCCTTACACCCAAATCAGTGAACTTCTCAAGTAAATTGGCAGTTCATTTCAAATATCATCTCAAGGCAATATGCCTTTTGTATATGTTAGTATTATTTTAATTTATTTTGTACTTTGTATATTTTCTTGTAGTGCTTGAGATCCCATATCTTAACCTCTAAATAGCGGATTTTAGTAAGAGATAAGGTTCCAATCTTTTCTATATTTTTTTTTCTTATTCTGTCATTATGATCTCTTGACAAAGTTGGAAGCATGGGATGGCAGGGGGAGACCCTTGCCACCCCTAGATTTTTAGTAAAATTTTTAATATCATATAATACACCGACAATTTGTCCCTTAGACTTAAAATACATAATAATAATTTATTATTAACTATTTTTATCTTAATAAGAATATTTGTAATAGTTTTTTTTTTAAAGGATATGAAAGTCATAAAATTAAATACTTGCCACTCCTTAACTTTTCATTTCATCACCTTTCCTTAATTTCTAGTTCCACCTTTGTCCCATGACGCCAATTGTAGCGGATTTGTAAGGATTTACATCTTCTTACTTTCTCTACACATCCCTGTTTTTTTGGCTTATCTTTTCTTTTTTTAAATTAGTAAGGTATCACACACGAACATTTCGAGATCCTACAGTACTAACATAAGGTTGATGTCTAACCACAACAAACAAAATTAGATCTAATTACATGATTGGAACAAACTATGGTTGTATGAACAAGGATGAAATTTTCGAGTTTAGATTTTACTGGGACTTTTGTTGATGAATGCTTGGGAACCAATTCAATCAACTATCACAAAATTGTTGTCATAAGATCTAAAGGTGTAACTTATCAGTCATTAAAAAACCGGAGTAACTAATTTATCAATGCAACTTGATCTTTGAGGTAGATTCAATGCTGAAAATTTTCTACAACTTTGCACAACTATATAAGAGATTACACAATTTCATTGCAGATGTTTTTATCCTTTGATTGGTCGAGATAGTTTATTCATGATGAGTTTTTTTTTTCATCTTGATTTTGAACATTTCTCCAAACCATGCAATCGGTGGCCAGTGGCTGGTCGATCATCTGTAAGTAAAGTGCAAGTTGAAACTATGCAACACAAGTTAAAAGCACACAACAACCGAGAACAAAAATTCAATATTACCAATCTCCATTGCATTTAACCCCTAAAAGGCGATCTAGTTTAATTTAGAAATAGAAAACTCAAAGCAATACATAATTAAAGCGAAAACATATAATAGCGAGAAAAAAATTTAAATTGTGCGAACTGTTGCCCTTCACCATTGTGAACATTCTCTTTTCCCCTAGTTTCTTTTGGTGGCTGCTTTCTAGATCCTCCTCCAAATCCTAATTTTTATTCTAGTAATATTATAATAATTTGTTTTCGAAATTCCTCTAAATTTTGTAAGTTTTGGCTGGTGCTAGGTCGGGCATTTGGGTGTTAGTTGTGATCTCATGCACATCAAGTCAGGCAACTATGTGCCAAGCTTAATTATTTATCTTGCTTAGGCGCTTGAGTGCTTGGAAGGGTGCTTGGGCTGCCATAACCAGCACTTTAGGCATGGGCACATGAGTGCTCGCACTTCCAAATCTCTCTTATTTCATCATATGCTTCTTTAACTGTTTGAATTACTCTTTTCATATTACATGTGGATTTAAAAAAAAAAAAAAAGGTTTTCTTACATTGATATAAATAATTCAATCAGTGCAACAAATTTTTGAAAATTGCGCAAAAATTACTTGAAAATTGATGTTAAGCTAGAAAAATGCTATTAAAATGATGACTTCCACTAATGTGTATGTTTAAGTATTTGAGTAAGTGTTTACTTCTAAGTTCAATAGATATAAAATGTTCAACTACACTAGCTAATCATAGCAATCTATTAGCATCCAACACGAGTGTAAATCTAAATATTTAAATGCAAATTATCTTTGAATAAGTATTTTTGTAATGTGAGAGTAATTTTAATTTATGCACCAGTAAGTGAAATAACAATTCGCAAATGCACAACTATAGGGATGAAAATTTCATTGATTAAACTTATCAGCCCAACAATCAAATAGATCGACAATAAATTGCAGTGGAATACATTTAAACTTTAGAGAATGAGACAAGAATATTTACATGATTCAAGCTAACATTTACGTTCATCAACACCTAGGAACTCCATCAACTTAGAATTTTACTCCCCAGTATTGTTGCCGAAATACCAGCTTCTTTCTTCCCTTAGTGGGCGTAGAATTCCATAGTATTTATTCTTTGATCTAGTACAAACACAATGTGTCTACCCTACTAAATGCAATGGCAAATTTCTATGTTAATGTTCTCTTCCACTTTGGAGATGACTTGAAGGATAGCACCTTACAATTACACCTCAATCACAAGATAACTCAAGAGAATGATATATAGTTTTAATCTGACATACAAAATCTTGAGATTGTGAGAGCAAGGATTTTGTCACTAATAGGCTTCTCAAGGAGAGAATAATTGAAAGCAATATTTGTTTCTTTTCTTGAAAACTTCAAAATGATGTTACAATAGAATTATTTGGATTCACTATTTAGTTTGATTTTTTTTATACTCTCCCTAAATTCCTTGATTTATAGATATGTATCTGGGGTTTGAGTATTATAAGAAAAACTGCATGATCACTTATACGTATGATAAATGCCTTATAATATAAAAGTTAGGGGTAAGTGCCTTTCGTAAAGACTTGGATTTGATTAGGAGTTGGTTGTGTGGAGTTATCGGGTCTCTTTGAAGTCTGGGTTGAGGAGCTTTTTCAGTCATAGACGACTATCTGGGTTAATTCAACCCAGTCAGTCTACTGATGGTTTTGGATTAGTTTTGTCCTGAGATTGGTGGACATTCTCATCCTTACTCAAAATGTGATTTTACTTATGTTAGTGGGTAGATGCTTGGATTTTTGTTGGGTTTTTAGACTTGGCAGTTGCGTCAGTCTTAAACCCAACATTTCAAGTCTTTCTTGAACTCGGTTGATGAGCTTGTCTCCTTAGTCTCGTTTTGGGCAAGTCTGTCTTTTGGGTATACAACTTTAAAATTTCCTCAGTGGTCTAGTAAACTAGTTACTATGTAACATATTAAGCAATGCAAGGACCTCGATATGATCATGTTGAGCTCAACCCAACGTGAATTACATTTTCTTATATTGGGTTTGTCAGCTGATCATAGGGAATGTAAATAAATGTAATTTTTATTTTTAATAGAATTTAATAAATATAAAGTATGTGGTATCATATATCAAATTACATGTAAATAGTTCAATGAATCTAATATAATCAAAACTCATGGCAAATTCATTAAATATAAGACAAACATATAAATAATATTTGATGAAATCTTAATTAATGATAGAATGCAAATTCAATAAAATATGCAAAACACATTGAATCAATTAAATTTTTTGAAACTTTACCCTTACTTTTAAATGATAGTGATTTTCAAAATAGCTTATTATCTTTAATTAATGAACTAAGGATATAATTAATTTTTAAAGCCTTTTAGAGAAAAGTTACATATATAATGGGCATCTTGGGTTCAGTTAAATTTATTATTAAACATGTGATCCACGTCATGATAATGAGTGAATTAAGCATACTTGAACAATAATATGATAATAATTTTTGTACATTGAAAAATGTGAAGTAAAAAAAATAAATAAGAAATCAATCTAATTAAAATCTCTTAAATTATAGATTATTTTTCTGAGTTTGAAATAAGCTATTTAATTATCTAGCAATTTTAATGGAAGATATGAATCAATACAAATAAATGAGAAATTAATCCAAAAGAATTTCCCATAAATTTAAGATTAATTTTCAAGTTTTCAAATAATTTATGAAAAATTCTATTAGTTTAACTTGAGTTTATCTATGATTTCTTGGGGGACGTTTAGTTGTAAATATTTTGATTTCAGGAGTATTTTAAATGCAGTGTAAAGCTAATGCAATATTTTAAATTACTTGAAGAGTTTTTTGATTAGCGATAATGTTAATTTTGAACTTCGCTTGTCTAAATTTGAATCCAAACTGTTAAGTACATTGAGGTCAAAATTGTTCTCATCTTCTCCTCCTATCAATCCCTTCTATGACTTTGGCCTTTTGTCAAAATAGACAATTAGTTTTCTTGAACTCTGTTGCTCGAAAGAATTTTTCTTTTTGGCTGGAACAAAACTGTAGCACTCCTATTTCGTGCTGATAAGGTCACGAACCAAGAAACAAACAATAGATTTAGAAAGTGAGTAGAAGAATACCCCACAATAGTGGAGATGGGAGCGTGTTGGCTGGATTCAGAATTCAATGTGGGCAAAAAAATAAAATAAAAAAATCCTTGCCAATGTACAATTCCACAACTAAATCCTTGGACCAAGGAAAATGAAGATGAGAAGATTCTTGTGGTGGAGATGAGCATCGTCAGTGCAGTGCGCTCAATAGTGGCAATAGTGAGTGTTGTAGAGTTTCTTATCACACTGGATTTGAAATTCCCCTTAATCAGGTGAGTTTTTTTAAATTTTCGGTGTTTGAAGAAAAACATATTCAATGTAACATTTGGGAAAATTCCAAATGCATGAAAATGAAGCATGGGGTGAGTTTCAAATTCGTGGATGGGTGAGTTTCAAATTTGTCAGCAAGTTAATTTGAATTTGTTTTTCCTTTAACCCAACACTTGAAATTTCAAAATTTAATTTTTTTTTACTCTTCACTCCTCATACTTATCACCAGACAGCCTCTTACTAAAAATAAACTTAGTAAAATATATTGAAATCCAAGTACAACTCACTTTAAGCTACTATCAACTATAGATTAAAAAAATTGTCCAAGGAGCACGCCTCGAACTAAGTCACTAAAAAAAATACCTTAAAGTTAATTGTCATTATTATTAATGAGGCTTGAGTTTTTTTTTTTCCCATCAGAGATGTATGCCTCCATTCTTTTTTCCAAGGTGGCTGAGGTGGCATATTAATTAATGAAATTTTTTTACTTTTTAGTATTATATAATATTACTTTATCTTATATTATAGAATGCCTAAACCCCAAATATATCTTTGTTTGGTTTTATGGCAAACACATTCACTTAGGTTTTGACTGCAGTTTTTGGTCATGTGTTCTTTGTCCCAATTGTGACAGCAAGAGAGGGGATCATATAGGTCTAGAATGTGAGGTCTTATTCGATCATGAGGATGATCTAATGTGAATTAGAGTGTGGATGAGTGATTGTGCGAGAGTGGGAGAACGAGTAGGTGGGTGAGCAACTGCTAGTTTGTAGGGAGTTTTTTTTTTTTTAATTTTATATCAACAATTTATTTATCTTGCTTAGATAGGATTTCACAGTTTGTATATGGTTTTCCTTATATATGGAGGATTTTTTTCTCTTCATTTTCTTCTTAATGTAGTAATAGAAATTACATCTAGAATATTATATACTATTTAATTACATGGAAGTGACATTAATGCTTTAGCCTTTATTTGTTTGGATGAACTAAGAAGATATGTTGATGATTTGTCATATTTACGAATTCCTTAAAATTTTTGAGTTTTTATTTTTATTTTGAGGATTGTCTCAATCTACTTTGAAAACAAAATACCTCAGTTTGTATTTCCTCACTTTAAACCTTTCTATCATCTTGGAGCTTTGATTTTTCACTTCAATTTTCATGTTTTAAACTGTTGATTTCTCCTTCAAGTGAGCAATCCTATTAAGTTGCTTAGTCAAATAAACTCATCAATTATTTGGTTGCTTTAAAATGATTAACTTGCAAGCAAATAATTGCAAACAATTTTAAGTCACCACATAAGGTTTGCATAATCAAATTAATGCTGAGCCGCACAGTAACATGATTTTTTGGATTTAGCAAGAATTTAATAGTGTTGGAATTATATAAATGACGAGGATCTTCAAAATATTGGCTAAGGTGCCTTCTCATCAAGAATGAAGAGTACGACGAAATTCAAACTATTTATTATTATTTATTTATTTATTTATTTTATGTTCTAGGTTATTGGACTTGTTAAGGCAGACAATAACTGTATGCATGCTTAGTACATCTATCAACGCTATAAAGGATCTATATTGCTCTTCATTGAGTGAAGCCGCTTCTTAAATTTCTTTCTTGTTGGAGTTGCATTTGTTTGATCCATGTCAATGAAATGTTATTGAACATTTCACAGGTTAAATGACTAATACCTGATTAGAAGTTATTTTCCTACTCTGGTAAAGTTTAATATCCGTGTCATTCAGTATATTCTTTTATCATTGAGGTTTGTATTAGTTGAGCTGGATGTTACTTTGGGAATTAGGAATGTTAATATATTTCGAAAAAAATAATAAGTAATAAATAAATGAAATTTTAAAATGAAGATTTTATATGTTTACTTTGTTTTCATATAATCTATAGATATTTTGTGTTCTACTTAATGAAAACCTTATTACTGCACATGTCTGATAGACTTTTTTGCTTACTTTCACTTAATATTAATTTGATATGTTTTCTTTGAAAATGATGGTAATTGAATACAAGTATGTTAAATCATATTGCTTAATGCCGGCTACATATTTGTCAGCTCAACGTATATCCTATAGAGCTCCATATTTCTTTTTTGAGATTTTCATTTGATTACATGAATCTTTTAAAAAAATTAGGAGTTGTTTGGGATCACTTTTTATTTTTATTTTTTGTTTTTTCAATAGAAATAAAAAAAAGCATGTTTGTTCGGTGTTTTTTATCCTTTTTTTATTTTGTTTTCAAACAAAAGTGCCTTTTTTTGAAAAGCATAAAATAGGAAAAACTTGTTATATTGTCTTTTTGAAATGACACCCATTATCTCGATCCTGTTCCCAACCCCAACCTGGGCCTCGGTGCTTTCTTCGACGCCCAGGTGATGCCATTGTCGATGCCTTCAATGTCAACGACGTCATTCCCTTCTTTGCTAGCGATGCTGATGTCGATGCTCGCCCACGTCATCTCCCCCAACACCGCGGATTATGTCATTGCAGTTCAATTTCCCTACTGAGAAGCTTAGACTCGTTAATCCTTTGCCACCATCTGCTTCCGGCGAATTCCTATTTGGTGACCGGAGGTAACAGAGAATCTCGACGTTCGAGCTTGCTGTCGTCAAAGTTGTGAGGAATGAAGCACTGGATGGAGTCGAGGAATTCTTCGGAGCAGTGGCGGAGGAAAGCGTGGTTGGAGATTCATATGTGGGTGGATTGGGGGACACCGACAAAGGCAGCGTGGTTGAGGAGGTCACAGTCACCGGAGCGAGAGTAGTCATCTCCGGCGAGGAATTTGCCGGAGCAGTGGCAGAGGACGAGGTGGTGGTGGTGGTGGAGGCGGAGGTGGAAGGAATAATTTTATTTTCTTATTTTTGTTTTTTATGGTTACAGATAGAAAATTAATGTGTTACCGAAAATGTTTTTGTTTTATGTCAAAAAAAAAACAAACTAAAAAACAAAAACAGAAAGTGAAACAATATCTTAGGAATCATTCAATTGAAAAATTAAAGCTTCACTTGAAATTTAGTCCTATGGATTAGTACTGATGAAGCTTGGTCCAAAATAAGTAGAACATTTGATGCATGCTATATTTGGACATTTGGTTTCGGGGGAATTCTGATACCTGCAGAATTGTTACACCTTGGAGTTTCATTTATATTGATTCCTTGAAATATGTTTAGCCAAGTTAAATATGAATAGATTTTTTATTTTTTTTCTTTGATTCATTGTGAAGTGGTTAATATTTTAATTTCACTATATGTGATGTTATTTTGCTAGAAAGTTTGAGCTTCAGATTATTTTTACTCTTTTAAATTTTCAATTCATCAATAGACGAATGCCTGGTGGTCGAAGGCTATGGGAGTCTAAGGATGACCAAGCCTGGGTTCATGATAGGTTTGAAGAGATGAACTTGCAGGATTGGCGCTATGAGGTAAATCACGATTATTATTATGCTGTTAATTTTATTTTATTTATGCATAAAGGATAGTGAATATCTCCTTTTATTTAAGTTAGCTTGTGGATTTCAAATCCACTTAAATTTGATGAGTTTAATTTCCAGGAAAGGAGGATGCGCAGAGGCCGTTTTCGAGGTCGCGGTACTGGGAGAGGAAGGGGTGCAGGTCGTGGATATGGTAGGGGTAGTACACCACGAGCCTATAATGATGACAATAGGAACCAAAACCGTACTTTGAAATCTGTTAGGGGGAGGGGACCAATACGCTATGAACCACTATCAAATAGCAGAGAGATTTCCTCAAATTCACCCAGGCAGTAAGCTATTTTACCATTTTTTCCTTTGTTCTTCTTTCTATTATTGTTAGTGCAACCTGCATTCCTTGCATTATTTTTCAGGCACAGAAAAACTCAGGAGCAGACTTCAAATAAATCTACTGCAAAAAAGTTCCCACAAATTTCGGATGCGCCGCCTGAGCCAGTTGCTCCTAGAAAGCAAGCTTTTGCCTCTAGTTTAAGCTCTGCCTCACCTCCCTTTTATCCTTCTGGCTCTTCCAATCAGGACATTTCTGCAATTCAGAAACGCGATTTGCAAACGGAAAGCAACAACAAGCCTCTTTCATCTACGGTACAGATGGAAAATTTATTCTCGGCACAGCCTGCCTCATTGTTCAGAGGGAAACCTATTATAGATTCTGTTGGCTTTGATAGACTACATCTGGATGATTCAGTTCACCAGGTTTCTGGAAAAGCTCTGGTCCATGCTCAGGCGCAGGCTTCCGGGTCTTCAATATCATTGTCAAATGCGATTAAGTCCCCACCATTCAAAGTCCAAGGGAGAAATTCAACTCCTTCAATACCCAATCACCTAACCTCTTTTAACCAAGTTGCCAGGATACCATCGCAAAATCAACCTTCAATTGTTCATCAGAAACCTGTTCAAAGTCAAGGCCAAACTTCACAAAGAATTTCCACCCAGCTGGTGGGTCAGCATCTTGTTATTGCAAACCAGGTTTTATCTTCACATCAGGCTTCTGTTAGTATTTCTTCTGAAGGAGAGGAGGCAGAATCATCTGCTGACCATAGTAAATCAAACTCTACTTTGGTTGGAAAAGGAAAAAATGTTAACCAAGGAGCTGGAAGGGGCTCCTTTTTCTATGGTGGTGCTCAGGTTATTGGACCAACAGGGACTGTTGGTCTTCCACATGGTGACCCAAACTTTGCAGGCACCCCTGCCCTTTTGCCAGGTTGTATTTTTATTTTTAATTTTAATTTTAATCATTCTCCATTGACAGATTCGTTTTTGTTGATCATTGTTCATTCCACTCTCTTTTCAGTGGAGCTCATTTGGGTTCTTATAGAATAATTTTGGTATTTATGGATGCTGACATTTTTTTTACTGTTTCCATTAACAATGAAACCTTTCAATTTTTTAATCATGTTTTTCTTTCTTTACTAACACGTGTTTGTCTTTTTGATATTATTCTGTTTGTGCTTATCTTTGAAGTAATTACTGTTATGTTTAATTTTGACTAAACACTCTTTTGTTGCAGTAATGCAATTTGGAGGCCAGCATCCTGGAGGTATTCGGGTTCCAGCTGTTGGCATGGCTTTGCCGGGATATGTGGCCCAACCTGGCTTTGGGAATTCTGAAATGACTTGGTATGTAAGCCACACTCTCTTTACATATAATATGTAGCTCAGCATAAGTTATTTGTAACTTTTATCCATGTGTCCTCATGCTTAAGCATTATGCAGTTGAAACTTGTATATCTGCTAGCCTTTTGTACAAAGCGATGACTAAGGAAAAATTGGTCTTCCTTTGATTCAACCTCGCCCTCCCTTCCTCACATAACCTTGCACCCTACGTAGCACTAACACTTCTAAAAATATGTCGTACTCTTGTCGGATACGTAGCAGACACTGACACTTGTCCGACACGTCCCAACACCATAAAATATATGTGAATTTTTTTCAGCGAGAACACGTCTGTGTCACATAGCAACAACACATCAAGTGTGAGCTTAACACGATTTCGAGAAAATGGGACATGATTATAGAAAATTATAAAATGTACTATCGAGCATCGAAAGTGCATCAAAATTCATGAAAAACGAGTATTAGTAATTTCCTCTTTGAAATTATAGGATTTTTTATATTTTAGTAGATAAGTTGAATTATAAGTTGGATAATTTTTTTGAAACATTATATTTAGTTTTAAAAATTTATTTTTATAAGCCTGAGATTTTATAATGTATATTAAATATATGAAGCTGAATTTTATTCTTGTATAATTTGTGCTATGATGTTTTTAATAAAGAATAATGAATACATATATATTTATATTACTAATTAATTAAATATAAAAGCGTGTTCATGACGTGCCGTGTCGTGTCCTATTTTTTTCAATTTTCTCGTGTCTTCGTATTGTGCTGTGTCGTGTTTGTGTCCCCATGTCCGTGCTTCATAGACTCAACTCTTATACATATGCATAAATAAGATTAGGGAGAATATATATTCATAGCACTATCATGGCTATGCAATTATTTTTTATTTATCCATTTTGCCTCAGAAATGTTGACTTCCAGCTCTGTTTTCTTGAAAATGTCAGGGTTCCAGTTTTAGCAGGTGCAGCTGGTACTCTTGGGACATCTTATTGTTCCCCCTACATCGCTCTTGATGGTACTTATTATGCTCGACCATCAGGACAGGCCTCTACTTCTGTCTCTTCTTCCATGTAAGTAGTGCTTGATGGTGTTCCTTTTTCATTTGGTGTTGCTTTCATTCTATTTGTTTCCACAGTTCAACCTCTCGGTAGAAATTTTGTTTACCGGAACCTTTTGATACCCTTTCATGATGAATTTGCTATTTAATTGCTCTGCAAGTTACAAAGAGCTGTTTATACTATCGACGGGAAAGTTCTTAATTTTGTACTAAAAGAATTAAGGCTGATTCGGCCATCTTTCTTAAGACGTGGATATTTTGCTCTATTTATAGGATAAGTAATGCTTAATTTTACAAAAAATAGCTTGCAGTTAAATTAATTCCCATTGTGAAGTTTGTTGGATGACCAAAATGTTCTTATGCATGCTGCTTCTCTTCAATAAAATTTGATTTGTAAGTATTTATGTGGTGATGAGATTGTTCTTTATATCTGACAGTGTGGCCTTTTGTTTAAGAAGATAGTTGTTATTTCCATTATAATTTTACAAAAATTTTAAACTTGTATGTGAATAATTTTTTATGCTGAACTTTTTATGAATTAAAATTGTTGAAGTGCCATTGGATCAATAAAGTCTAGATGAGGAAAATTAGATACCATTGGCTCATTGCTTATATGGAAAGACTTCTTTTATGGATTCATATATAAAAAAAAGGAAAGAACGGGTCTGTTGATTGCTCCCTTGCAATCAATTGGAGATCTGTAAATATCGAACAGTTGATAGATAAAGGTTATTTTTATCTAATTATTTTTGTTTTATTTATACTATTTTATATACCCATTAAAAGAATGATCAAGTTATACTTTTCTAGCCACTTATTCATTCTGATATTTGGGTAACCTCCAATATTCTCAATATATCTGGTGCTAGGAATTTCAGGTCTGGGCCTCGCTCATGCTTGGCTGTCCACTTGAGATTTCTCTTAAAGCCACTCAAAGGCACCTTAGATCATTGCTTTTACACCTTTATTAGCATCTTCTAAAGTCTTCTCATTCAAAATAATCTATCACTACAAAGCAACCTCAGCCCCCTCATTGGGAATGCTAATAAAACATCAACATTCATTAAGAAATAAAATTTCTATTGCTTGGCCCTTGGATTTGTTTATAGAATTTATGATCCTTGCAATAAGAACATCAAAATTTTCTTTGAATATACCTTAAATTGACAAATATTGCTATTGCAGCTGACAATTTGCGCAAGTAGACATTAAAACATAAAACATTTAATGCATAAATACAACATGATGGACAAACATTAATTCATGATGACCAATCATTGGCTCTCTTGGAGTGCAGAAAACTGTAGAGTATTGGATGATGCTTGAGGAAGACATGTTGTGATTGAATTGAAATCCATGTTCACGGACCTCAAGAAACATGAGATATAAGTGATCCTTCCAGAGGTAAAATAGGTCACTAGAATCACCATATCATAGGAAGAGAATAGTGGTTAAATAAAATAAGCATCATATTGTGCATAATGATTCTCAATTTAGATATTTGAAAAGCCCAAATAACTATTCAAATGAAATCTCTGAACATTTGGAAGTTTTGAAGCAAAATATAGGAATGCTTGACAATAAAAGAGATGATGAAAGTAGAGCCAGGAAGATCAGGCTAATTTGTCACCCTTTTATTCATTTCTTTAATTTTCTTTTCTTATTCATCTGTCCTTTGCATAGGTCACAGCTCAGTTTGGATCCAAGTTAGGCTAGGAATCACATACACTTTCTAATATCTACTGTGTTTGTGTTAGATAGACAGTGGATATGGACAGGTCTACCGACCCCCCTAGCACATGCTTGGCATTTTCAAATTTTTTTTTCCAAAGCATGTGTGGCAGATATGGCTCAATATGGTTTGGACTTGTCTTGACATGCCCAATTACACGTATGTGAGCGGCAGCCTATTTGTGAGATAACACTACATACACAAAATAAGCGAGAACTAATAATGATTATTGATTGCTAATATAGAATGTTAACTAATGACAATAGACATGTGTGAAAAGCATTTATTTAATTATGAATAGTTTGATTTTTAGGCGTGGGTCATAATTTTTTGGGTGGTCTGTGGGTTTTGGTACACACTTTTAGGAAGGTATGGTAGGATTGATTAGCTTGCCATATTTTGTAAATTTTGAAAAGGTTTACTACTATTATTTTGAATCAGCAGCAACTCGAAGTGAAAGCAAAAGATTTGATCATGTGATTGTGTAAAAAAATGAAAAATGGAAATTGAAAATAAGACAGGAATTGAATCCTATTTTAGGAATGACTATTCGTTAAAATTGGAAAAATTGTGTTGTAATTTGTTAACATTACATGAATTTGTTATGGAAGACTTGGAGGGAGGAAATTTAGAAGAAAAATGATTGGTTTCGTAAATATTGTCGAGCGGGATTCTTTCCAGAAATGAATGGTTTATTGTAGGTTATTAGAGTATCTAAAAGCTTGTCAGACTGGAGAACTCCAGCACAACATAGATCAAAGGAGAAGTTCAAATTTAACAAGAAAATCTGCGACAGTAAAGACGGAAAATATGTGCTTCAAGATTTTAAGTAGCAATAGTAACATCGTAAAACGACAAACAAAAAAAGACTCAGGAAAACTAGTAATATTGATATCTTTCAGTTTTAAGGATGGTTTATGAATGGAAATTGACTTGAATCTTTTTAAGTTTGGAAGCATGAATTATGGAAGGGAAAAGATTTAATTTTGGCAGGGATTATTGAAGGGATAAAGCTGGGGGTTCAAATGCAACAAAATTTTTTCATTATCCATGATATTTGAACTTGAGTCTTTATTTAAAATACAAAAAACTTCTTTTTAACATATAATATAATAAAAAATATATTCTTAGATGACATAAAACTATTACCTACTTGACAGTTGTCAAATAGAATATTAAGGATATTTAATATATAAAAAATTAGGCTTACCTACCCCATGGATCTCTCTTTAATGAGAGTTTACAATGGGTTGATATATGCAACGTCACCTATGCATTTATGAAGGGAAATGTTAAAAACACAAAAGTTATCCCTTTAAACTTTTTGCAGTTCTTATTTAACAATTTATCTTGTAAAATATGTCCATTCTATTGCCTTGCAGTCCTTATTTAACGATATATCTTGTAAAATATGTTCTTTCTATTGTCTCATCGTTGCTTTTTAATCCAGCAAAGAAACTAGTGGAGCTAAACCTGCTAACATGTTGAAACCTCCTCAGAAAAGTGGTAATATACTGTAACAATTTTATTATTATCATTATTTCAGTTTTATGTTATTGTTCGCCATTTTATTTTTAATATAAGTATTGACATCAATATAATTTTTTAAGAGGTTGTAAACGATGAATTTGGTCAACGTCAAAACAAGCCTCGTAGGTGAGTGCAGATATTTCCAATTTATACTGCATGCTTTAGCCTTCTAAACAGAGCATCGTTTATTCATTTAATTTACATTTAATACTTCCAGGTACTCAGAGATGAATTTTGGCCAGTGAAGTACATATAAGATTTTCTTATATTTGAATAAGCAGCTTAAGGTTAACCGTCTGGTTTAGAATGTATTCTTTTAAACTCTGAATGACTATTTCTTTTCATCTACAATGTGTACCTTTATGTTTATAGTTCCATCGGAGACCCTCTGTGATCTTCAGTTTGGATCTGAAGCACTTTGGGGTGTTTATATCAGGACGGAATGCTAGGTAAGCACTGTTGTTTTTGTTTAATGCCTTTTTCTGAGTATTTTGTTTCATTTTTCACCTTTCCAAACTTACTGTTTCTTTTGTTATAGTTGAAAGGAATGAATTTTTTTTAGTTACCCCTTATAAGTGAGTTATCAGGGCATGATGCGGTTTTACTGGAACTTGAAATAGTATGGTATATAGGTACATCCTAGTGTCCTAGGAACCGAAAAAGGGGTTGCACAAAGTTGTGGCTCAACCTTTTGAGCGTGGGTTGTGACGGCACTTGCTTACATATCGTGAATGTTATTCATTTAGGATAGCTGGTTTGATGGATTTCATGCCTGCTTGACCACAACGGGCATTCCCAGCTTTTCATAAATTAGAATGCTGCAGTTGTTGTATCAATACATTTTTTTTTTCTTTTGCGAGTACAGATAGCATAGCATTGTTGTATTGAAATAAAAATAGTGAAAGAGTCGTTTGCAATAACCCACTGAAACTATAAGAAAATGCATTTAAGAAAAGGGGTGGCTCCACAAAATACAAATATAATTGCATGTCCAAACACGTGCAGACAAAGAAGTATGCTGTTTGACGTAAGACTTGAGACAAATCTCATAAGAGAACCATTGCTTAGAAACCAAACCTTTTAGAAGAAGATTCTAAACAAGAATACTCGAACAATTTTGTAGTGCATGCCGAGCAGGGGCTGAAGGTCACTAAGAATATACAATTTTCATCTAACCCCTTCATCATTTCGACTAATAATTATCACAATGTATGAAGGTAAGAGAATCAGGCCCAAAATTTGAGAAATTTCCTCCGACTACCAAAGTATTGAAAGTAAAAACTCCAAAATATCTTAGAATAACAAACGGTCCTCAAGCAGTCCTTATTCGTGAAATAAAAAGCTCTAACCCAAGTTATAATGAGGAATCCATAGAACATATATATGATAACATGAATCAAAACCTAGACTGAGTGAACTTCTTCCGCACATTTTAAAACCAACCTGTAATATGGATTTGATTTTGGTTTCCAAGTGTACCAACCCTAAATCAAAATCCTATAATATAGATATAATACTCCTGTGTGTGCATGCTTTTACGTCCGCGCACATGCTTGGGTTGGGTGGTGTCGTTACTGATTTCAACATGAACTGTGGAAAAACTTGAAAAATAGTGAATAACATGAGAACAAGATGATGGCTAAACATCACCTGGGTTTTGGATGGACCGAAGCCTCATGAAAGAAAATAAACACAAGTCTAAAAATCCTCTTGTTCTCAGCCCACACCAAATAACTCTTATTTATAAAGACCCGACTCTCTGAATTACAAGTATATCATCCTAAAGCATATAGACAAATAACTAACTAAAACAAAAAAAAAAAAAATCAAGACATAAACTGAAATAAACACTGAAGTAAAACTCGCATTATTCTACTGGAGGTTGCAAGGTTCCCTCATATTGAGTAGACTCGGAATCTAATTCACAATAAGCAACCAACTCGAAGCATTGAAGTGATGGAATCGCTAATCCCATGGTTGGTCAAGTTCGGTGATCCAAGCATCTTATAACATTGTCACTGTTGAAACTCGATCAAGTGATTTCTAGCTCTAATGTTAAGGTATCTCAATCCACTTGACATCAATTTTTGGAGAACGATGACTAATAGGTGCAATTCCTGCTTTAAGACATTCAACTTGTCTCATATCAGGGTCACAATGCAATGACTAGTTTTCAAGCTTGGTTGTTGAAGCAATGATGTCTGATCCTTATGATCTTGAATGTTAGTCTGATGCTGATGACGGAGAGAATCAGAACCAACATTTCATCTAGTTTGATCACTATGCAAATCCCTCCCATCATGAGAATTTTCACTATCAGTTTTTCTATCTACTGCTTATTCAAAATTTGTCACTCCGAAAATTGGTCGCCCTTCTGAGCATTTTCACAATTAGAAGCTGAAAATTTGTCATCATCATACATGTACAATGGCATTGACGTTGTTTCCAACATTGACTCTTCAAACCCATTGAAAGTTGAGGCTTCTCTATGAAATAGATTTTCATTTCGTTTCTCAAGAATTTTATTTTCTTGATTCGTCCAATTTTTTTGGTGGAATGGTTCTCTTGTTCCTTGCCTATCACCACATTTTTGGACTCATTTTGACGTTCTCCGGGATAACGTTGTTCAGGAGCCGCCAATTTTCTTGTAAACGATGAATTTCTCGGTGGAAGTCTTCAATGTCTAATTCTTGAGCTAGACACACATTGTTTCTTCCGGCAGCATCATGATTTTTCTCTGCCTGCTATTTCGGTGGAAGGTTGTAAAGGAGAGGAAGGAGATGAGTCCTCAGATGATCTGCAATCAAAGGTAGGTTGTAGGAAACACTGTAGGGAAGATAAAAAGGATGGAAAATTGGGACCAAAATCTATTGATATGGAATTCCTGCACACAAAACCTTTGGATTTCTTGCAGGCAGAACCGCAAGATTCCAAACAGATCTAAAATCCAGGAAATAAAAAGTATTGGCAGAAATCCATAGGACAACAAGGATAAGACTGGACCGCTTCATGATTGGATCAAAGGTAGGTTATAGGAAACACCGTAGGGAAGATCAAAAAGATGGAAAATTGGGACCAAAATCTATTGATATGGAATTCCTACACACACAACCGGAAGACACTGATTTTTTATTTCTTGCATACAGAACAACAAGATTGCAAACGGATCTGAAATCCAGAAAATAAAAAGTCTAGGCAGAAATTCACAGGACAACAAGGATAAGACTAGATTGCTTCCTGATTGGATCAAGAAGTTTCAGTTCAACCTAGGATTGATGGTAGATTTTATAGAGAGCAGTGTAGGGATGTGGAGGTGAGAATTAAGAACCAATTTTGCACGAACTGGGCTCACGAAATCTTCACCCGATCCACCAACAAATCTTAGGAGGAGCCTAACTATGATCTCAATCAAGTCAAGAAAGTTTTGGATGCAAGAGACCCAGAGCTGTAATACCAAAATTATACCGATCAAAGTGGGGTAATCACTAATTTCAGCAAGAACAATGAAAATAACTGGGAAAAATAATGAATAACATGAACAACAAGATAATGGTTTAAATCATTTGGGCACCAATTCAGAATACAGTTGCAGGTCAAGGTTTGGATGGTTCGAAACCTTTGAAGAAAAATAAACAAAATTCTAAAACTTCTCATTCTCAGCCCACACAAAATAACCCCTTTTTATAAAGGCTACAGTTTCTTAATTATAAGTATGTAATCCTAAAATATAGAGACAAATAACAAATTAAAACACAAACGAAGACAAGCTTAAATCTGAAAAAGTCTAGCTCCCACGTCACTAACAAAGTAACGAAATGCCCAAAAAAATGAACTGTTAACATCTTAATACCAATTTTTGTGATAGAAAGTGTTACATAAATATCAAACTATAAAAGATAAAATAAGATATTAAAGTAAAATACTAAAACGTAATTAAATAATAACTAAAATATGTTTTCAAGTGTTCAACATATATGCATCTCTTTGACACTCATATTAGTCCATCACTTGAGTAAACATAACTAGCTGTAAAGTTTAGAGTCTTTAAAGTCAAGGAATGTGGGGTGGGTGCAGAGAAGAGTAGCGACAGCTGCGACGATAGGCAATGCAGAGTGTCGGTGGTTGAGATGATGTGTGAGTGCTATCGAGAGTTGCATTGGGGGACATGAAGGTTGATTGATATAATCATTTATTTAATATTTGTAAAAAAAGAATTTTTACTAGAATTGTGTACACCTCAATTATAGTGAGGGAAAGGGTGCCTCAACATGTGTGAGGCTTAAGCCCCATATTTGTAGAATGAGGTGTAAGCTTTATTGGGTTTCTTTGGGAAAAATCTCAACGACATTGCATAACTAAGTGTGTACACGCACGCACACACGCGCGCACGCACGCACGCACACACGATCATACATACACGTCTTGTTACAACTCTGCTATTAATCTACTACTAAAATTTTATTTTATGTTATCAATTTTAGACCTACTCAAACTAGCAAAAAGCATACACCAAAGTATATCCTTGCGTAATTGTCCAGTAAAAGCATCCAAAACTAAAGTAAAAAAGATATGGGCTTAAAATCGTTCCTTGATTTATATTTTATCAATTTTAGATCTACTCAAATGAAGGCATACACCATAGTACATCCTCTCGTAAGTGTCAAGTAAGAGCCTCCAAAACTAAAATAAAAAAGATATGGCCTTAAAATCGATCCCTGATGTAATCCTACTATATAGGAAAATACTTGGTCAATCCCCCGTCTCTTTGAACAGGAGTAACAACTCAATTATACATATCTTTAATGACTTGAATATAAGTCATATCATTGCCTTCCTTTTTTAGAACTCTCCAAAGAACTCGTAACCATTTTCTAAATCAATAAAAATATTATGTAGATCCTCTCTAATCTCTCTGTACTTTTCCATCAAACCTCAATAAATGTATGGATTCCATAGTAGATTTTTTCAACAAATCCAAACTAATTATGAGAAATCTTTATAACTTTTTAACCTATATTCAATTATTTTCTCCCATAATTTTAATGCATAACACATTAATTTAATTTCTCTATAATTTGCACACTCTCGTGCAACTCTTTTATTCTTAAAACCGAGGACCAAAATTTATGAAACACAGACACAGATACGGAGACACGACACAATGCGATATGACGCACAATATATTTGAAAAAAAATAGAATATGATACGTCATAAAGTCGTTTTTTATATTTAATTAATTATTAATATTAAATATCTATTTCTATTATTCTTTATTAAAAATATCATAGCACATGCAAGAATAAAATTTAATTTATATTTTAAAACGTCATGCTTATGAAAATTAATTTTTAAAATTAGATATAATATGTTTCAAAAGAATCCATCCAACTTATCCACTAAAATTTAAAAAATTCTATGATTACAATGAGGGAATTACTAATGCTAAGCTTTGACAAGCATTAGATGCATATTCGATGCTTAATTGTAATAAATATTAGAAGGAGCTTCAACAGGATGAGAGATGAGGCATATTCAACTATGAGGTATAGTTAAGGTTATGCGTATAGTTATAATTTTTTCATTATCTTGTCCAATCTTCTCAAATTTGTGTTAAACTCACGTGTGATGCAGAGTTGAGTGTCCCAGACGTGTTCGAGATATGTGTAGTGTTGGAGAATTGTCGGGGCGTGTCAGAAAAACGTTGGGGCATATCGGCGTCCGATTTGTCCGACACATTTTTAAAAATGTCGGTGCTACTTAGACCATGATACTCTTCCTCCTCTCCTTAGGCATCTTTTTAGTTTTTAAAATAATATTAAAAAGTTTACTAAGCCAAGAAACCCCTAAATTTCCTAAATATTTTCACATTTCTATTGTGGTACCTAAATCTCCTTAGGCATCTTTTTAGTCTTATTGATTTTTAATTCTTAGTGTTCTTTAAAGCCTCATTAACTTCTTTTTGACTAATGTGGCGATAAAAATAAAAGAAAATATATTATTTTTAATGATATGAAGATCACTAAAGTAGATCGTATTTTCAAAAACTTCATTAGAAATATTAGTAAAATATTTCACCCATTTATGTTGAATAAATTCTCTAAGAAAATCACTTTTTGATTTTCATTTTAATACAATTTACTTGAATTAAATCTTTACTTTTTTTTATTTGACTAATTTATACATATATCTTTCACTATCTTTAGTATTTAATCTCTTATAAAGATCAATAAAAGCAAAATTCTTAACATGATAAATTGTTCTATGACACTCTTACAAACCATCTTATATTTCTCCTAGTTCTTTAAGCTTTTTTAATTAAACCAATTTTTATAACAAAATTTCTTATATTTTTTTTTTCTTCCACTTTACTCAACCTACTATTTTTATTTATGAAACCTTTTTCCTTTTGATTCCCCTAATACATTTTCTCCACTTTTTTAATACTATTTGTTACTCATCCCACATAAAATTAGCTTCTTTATGAACGTTCCAAATCTTGAAGTTTACTCGTAAAAACAATTTTATTTGTCTTTTAGGTGCCACTTCTAAATATATGACAATGTTTCATTGTATTTTTCATCTTCTAACTTTTTATCTTAAAATTTAGAACTAATAATTGATATTGGGCACTTAAATTTTCACTTGAAATGATGAAACAATGAACCAAAATCCAACAGTGAATTGAATTCAACCTTCATCCATATTAGAGAACATACTTTTTCTCAATGAGGCTCCTCACATCATCATTAGAGAGGCATGTTATATGCTAAAACAAGGACGTAAAATAAGACGATGGAAATAAAACAACATAAGATGGAATTATAAAACCAGAATGTCAATTATACTCATCTCAGTGCTCACATCCTCTGCTTCCAATGTCTAAACATTCAGATTTTCCTCACTGGCTTTCATAGATATGTCTGTTTTGCTCCATATATCTATTCTCAGAAATTCAGTCTAATGATAAAAACTTCGGTATGCTAGCAACATGCCGTAAGGAAGCACAGCTTAACTGCTTTAATGTTGGAGGATGGATATTATTTTCTATAATAACGATCTCCCATTCTGATTTTGCACCATGCAGGTTAACAACGCCTGCTGATGAGCCGCAGAACGATGCGGTGTTGTGGTTGGGTGGTTCGACGTAGAGTTCGACTTAGGGTGGGTTTATTTTGACGATTCTTATCGTTGTTCTATTGACCATCACAATGCAAGTAATGTTTTTCGTGCTTTTAATTCTTTCTGCGTTCTTCCGCCTCAGGTTCCAGTGCAGTGAAATGTTATTTTGTTTCTTGGTTTTGCTGTGTGTTTGTTGACAAAATAAGTAGCAGAGTGCCTGCGTATATTTGTTTATATTTGTGCTGAACCTCCAGTATTTTTCTATCTGTTATTCCAGTGCAGTTCTGTTTCGAGTGGTGGCTTGCCGTGTGTAACAAACATCTTGTGGTTGAGAGCTTAATTTTCTTTAGTTGCGAGCTTTTGCTTCGTATAGTTTTAATGCAGCAAGGAGATTTTGGTTAAAATTATAAAAGTATTATTTCAGAAGTTTATAAATATGCAATTATTTTTCACATGTAGGGGAGCAGAGGTTTTGAGTTAAAATTAGAGAGAACATAGAGATGTGAAGAAATTTATGTTTGAGATATTGACGAATCACCACTAGAAATGAATATTGTTTGATCATTATTACATGATTATCTTTATTGATTATCACTGTGTACTATGTTAACCATTGTTATTTGATCTTTATTATTTGAATGTAATCATTATTTGAATGTAATCACCCTTTATTACTTCTGTAATAGTCTATTATTAAGTACATTAAATGTAGCCATTAAGTTTAACTTCTTAATAATTGGATTAAACAGCAGATTTTTATATTTTATATATATTTTTTTTTCCAATTTTAAATAATAGTGATTGAAGAAAGTACAATATAAGTTCATGAAAATTCTTAATAAATTTTAGAATTGTCTTCTCTTTGATAATCTTTCTATAAAAAAAGTGAAATTATAGAAATGAGCACCAAATTTATTAGTGAGGGATCTTCAAAATAAAAAATTTGATGAGCATAAACAAACCGCAGTGGTGGCGTTTTCATTTAACTATTAAAAAATTAATTATTCAATGTGTCATATATTTTTTTTATAAATAATTAAATATTAATATATATGAATTATTGTTATAAATAAATTTGTGAGCTACTTTTTACATTAATGAAAGTTATAAATTTGACACTTCTAATATTAATTCATATTTAATTAATATTAAATTATTAAAAAAAGCATAATTGAAAAAATGAAATAACTAAGGATATATGAAATTAATAGAAGTTATTTAATATTATAATATTCTAGTAACGTCATGTTTACAAGAAATACTATCTTCTATGTTGGGGTGGAATGATGTCTGAGCTCGATATGTATCGAAACGACAGTTGTAGAAAATTATTGGATGTCACAACAAGTTATGAATGACGCAATTGCAGAAGATAATGTTGAAGAGAAATTGCATGACTATCAGTTGCAACATCGACTACTGAATATAAATCAAACTTAAGGGTCATTTCACCCTGGAGTAGAAGATAATATTTTTTTTTTGTAAATAAGATGTTACGAAAATATGTTAATGTGAAATAACTTTTATGAATTTCATATATCCTTAGTTAATTCATTTTGTTTAATTATATTTTTTCAATTAAATTAATATTAATTAATATAAAAAATAATAAACAAATTTAATACTTTCATTATTATAAAAAATAAATAAATAATTTATTTATAATAATAGTTAACATATATTAATATTTAAATTATTTATAATAAAATATACGAGAAAATTATTTTTTAATATTTAAATGAAAATGCCCCAAAGGTGGGAGTTTCCTCAAAAAATTACTTTTATATGAAACACACAATCAGAGTGTTTGTGCTCCTTATCAAATTTTTTAATAAAATAAAAGTTGAGGAGGCTTTAAATAAAACCAAGGGTGGAAAGTTTGTAGTACCTGATGATATCTCAATTGAAGTGTGAAAATATTTAGGAGATTTGAGAGTTTCTTGGCATATTAAACTCTTTAATATTATTTTAAAAACTAAAAAGATGCCTAAGGAGTGGAGGAAGTGGTCCCCATTTTTAAGAATAAAGGGGATGCAGAGTGGGAGAGGGTTGATGAGTCATAGCTTAAGATTATGGGAGAGGGTAATTGAACATATGTTAAGAAGTATTATAAGGATTTCCTATAATCAACTTGAATTTATGTCGGGCGGGTCTACTATGGAAGCTATACATTTATTGAGAGGTTTGATGGAGAAGTTCAGAAATAATAAAGATGATCTACATATGATTTTTTTTTATTTAAAAAAAGCTTACGATAAGGTTCCAAGAGATATCCTTTAAAGAGTTCATGAGAAGAAAGGTGTTGATATGACTTATATTCAAGTCATTAAAGATATCTATACAAGAAATGTTACTTGTGTTCGAACCAAAGAAGGATTGACTTATTATTTTCCTATTTTTGTTGGTTTACATTAGGGATCAAATTTATGCCCATATCTTTTTGCTTTAGTTATGGATGGTTTTACTGGACACTTACAGGAGGATGCACCTTGGTGTATGCTTTTTGCTGATGATATTCTTCTCGTGGATAAGACGAGAGAAAAAGCTTAGGAAAAACTTGAATGATGAAGGTGTACCATTGAGTTTAAAGGCATGTAGAACTAAAACTAAATACATGGAATGTAATTTTAGTAGTCGTAGCTCTAGTGGCAAAAATGTTACTGTGGGTGATCAAATTATTAAAAGGTGTGGATGCTTTAGATATCTTGGTTCTATTGTTTAAAGTGATGGTGATATTGATAGAGACATTATTAGTAGAATTCAAGTTGGTTGGTTGAAGTGGAGGAATGTTTTAAGCCTATTGTATGATAGAAAAATACCGCTTAGACTGAAAGGAAAATTTTATAAGATGGTGGTGAGACCTGCAATACTCTATGGAACATACAAAATCATGTGTTTGCATTTAGACAACATCCTTTGTTTATATGGAACATACTGATGCCATATTTTCCTTTTCTTTGTGCTTAAATAAAAGGCGTCAAGCCAAGTATTACACATTTTGACACCATATTAATCCAATTTTTGAAATATTTACCGATACTTTAGAATACATTCTAAGTTGCATACATATTATTTTAAAACGGTCTACCATAAAATACTTTAAAAGTGGCAATGACTTTTATTTAAGCTACATATAATTGTCATTCCGACCTACCTATGACATTAATAAGCATCTCACATTATCATATCTTTTAGTTGTGCCTTTACTTGAGTTTTGCTTGACTTTGACTTAGAGTAATATTGACTTGTGAAGAACCTTTTAGTTTGAGTAAAGTTTTTTCTTACTACTATATCTTCTACTTGAGCATATCATATTTGCCTAAACTTTTACTTTGACTGTGGTCTGGCCACTCTCTTTTTACTAGACCTCATTTAAACTTTTGTCTAAGACGTGTATTCTTTAATTAAGTTATTCACCTTAATCTAATCATGCTCTTTTAGCTAAAATTTTCTTGATTTGGTTATGTTTTTTTATTGAACTTCCTTAAACGTAGTATTAAAACTTTTTACTAATTATTTCATTCAATTTTTAGTTTTAATAA
This sequence comes from Phalaenopsis aphrodite, assembly GCA_003013225.1. Lineage (NCBI taxonomy): Eukaryota > Viridiplantae > Streptophyta > Magnoliopsida > Asparagales > Orchidaceae > Phalaenopsis > Phalaenopsis aphrodite. The sequence continues at coordinate 1,015,346 of NEWO01000072.1, forward strand.
TTGTAAAAGAAATTTCAATTATCATATTCAGTGTAGTTTTAATAAAAATTTTTATTTCATTCAGTTTATTCAAAATACAAATTTAAAGACATATGAATGTTGACATCAGTATTCAACCCCTTTTTACTATATTAATCTCCTCTAGGCACTCATGTTATATTGAATATAGGCTGCTTAAACTAATATAATCTTTTGACTAGATTATATCCTTCAATTTGTGGACACATCACAATATTCTGAATGATTTTTTAGTAGATTATCTCTTTGATAATCTTTTGACTATATTTAAATCTAATTCATCTGTTTGTAGATTATTTATTTAAAGGAGTTTTTTTTTTTTGAGTGAGCCTCTTTATTCAAATTTCTTCAACTTTGAATTTTGAATATTAGGACCTTATTTATTAAAGCCTTCATATTTCTTAAGCTTTTAAAACATATGCAAACAATTTATAATTTGAGTAAGCTCATAAATATTTTCAATTATATCCATGCATTTATATTTGCATGTAGTTTTTTAAATCTTCATTAGTTGAATAGGTTTAGGCTCTTAATTTAGTATTGACCAATATTTATGATTAATTAACCATCATTATTCGGTGATGATTCATTTGATAATGAAAATCCTTCTATTATATCTTGATCTTATGTGACTATTCAAGATAGAAAGAACTTAGAGCATGCCATCTCAAATATTTTGTTAAGATTAAATTGACCACTTAGATACTTTCAATGGTCAAACTTCTTAAAAAAACTAATTTTTATCTATTAGAATTTATATATGTTTACAATGAAGATTATAAATTGCATTTAACCTTATCATAAATTAGATTTAGAATTATGTTTTAAAATTCCAATATATCCAGATTTTAGGCTTTAATTAAGTAGATTCCTAACATAGAATAGCATGGTTATCATGTCATAGTCATGTGGGTGTGTCATAACCTTTATTTACACTTTTAATCTTCACATTTTATGGAACATACCCATTACCACTCAACATCCTGTTATAGGGTTTTTATTATAATATTCATATGAATGTTCAATGTATTATTTCTCAACAATCCCTTTTAAAAAATTACTAAAAGATCAAGGGAAATAGAAAGAAATAATTAAATAAAGTTAATAAAATAAAATAAGAGGTGGAGAAGTATTTATAGGGTGGTTTTTGTGAAATAGTTTGGCAATGTAAATCTAAAGAGAATTTGGATGCTCATTCCACATCATTTTATAACACGGCCTATTTTTACTTTCTACTTATTTATATAAACTTAAAATTTACATTTAATATGGGTTTCATAAAACTCCTAAAGGAACTTATTCTCTCTAGTTAATTATATCTTGGGCATATCCATGATGACTCTTTATTAACAAAAATGCTACCTACATTTTATAAACTATAGGGTTCATCAAAAAGCGAAGGTATCATTTCAATAAAGGATAGTTTATGTCTTAAAGCCAGACTAATATATAAAAATAGAGAATGAATAATCATATCTTATGGGCGGTGAGATATCATAACAAATTCCTTTGAAATAATCTCAAGTGATACATCAAATGAAGGATATGAATCAAAAGAGATTATCATATGATGAGTAATAAATTTCATTATCGGTAGAAATGACATAGTCTGGATTCAATTTATTTCCAAGTCAATGATTTCTAGCTTTATTTAGCCATAAATTTAGCTTTCCTAATGTAGTATAGAGTTTATTATTAACAACCACCCATGAGTTGCATCATGCGAAGAGACTCGATAAACCCTAAGCCAAAGAAAAATAACAATGTCAAATCCTCAAACTCTATCCAATTGGAATAAAGTATAAATTGTGGCTTACCCTCATTATAAAAATAATAAGATGCATATATAGAAAGTATTGAAAATGGTAATTTGAAAATATGGATCAAGAATACCTTACATGGACTTACGACTAGTTTGACTCAAGAAAACCTCTATCGCCTTAAGTGTTCTATACAAAAACTTAAATACATATAAATTATGTGGCCATTCAGATGAACAAAAGCATGTAAAATTCTCCTAGGAATGATATTTTTCCAGTGTTATTATTCCTTAATATGAGGGCTCTATTAATTATCTTTGAGTTGGGTTATGATATGAATGTTAATCAACCCTAGCGTAATGGAATACAAAATTCATTGTTATAATAGGTACAAAAGGCTTGAAAAATGATTTAGAATCTCACTTTCATAAAAGTAGTTTTATTTTTTTAAAATTTAATTATTAAGTTTTTTGTAAATTTTACAAACCTGATAAAAGGTGAGCATAAAAAAGTTATTGTTATAAAAAGTTAGTGGGTTAAGTATAAATTTTAATTTTATCACGAAAAAATATGAAAATTTAATAAAAATATTTATTTAGCTCTAAGATCCTAAGCAAACATCATGGGCTCAAGCTATTCACAATCAATAAAAAAGCATGAAAAATCTAACATACATATGAAAAGTAATAAACACACACATAACCAAATAATAAATAGATTGGGTACTGCTTGGTTAACAATAAATCCTAGAAAAGTAATAGGGTGTGTGGTCATATACAACCTAATTTTATTTTTATACAATAATAGACATTCTAGAATTGTGGCACAACACATACGCTATGTTGCTTCTAGCCCTCTCACAAGCATGGTCATGTCCTTCAATAATAAGAAGCCCATATACATACCTTATTTTTATTATTGACTCACGTCAAAAAATTTTAAAATATGTTAGAAAAATAACAAAAAAATACTTAACCTGATACCTAAAATATAAATGTTAACAAGCTGGTTATAAAGCATACAAATATGATAGTGAGTCATGTCTTATGTGGGAATAACATAGCAAGCACATACAAGAGATAGCATTTTAATATAATTTATAGCTTTTCTCTTGATGAAAATGACTCCCATAGAAAGATAACATATATCCTATCCTAATATATAATCTCATACATAGTAAATAGACAAGAAAGGCAAACATAAAACATGTGACTAAACACAATCAAATAGATTAATAGCCACATGTAAAGAGCCTAACCACATGTTATCCTAAACTAAATAATCACTGTGTTCTATCCTAGCACCTAAGTGTGTGCGAGTTAGTGTGGAAAAATGTGAGCTCATATGTTTTTAATAAGGTCATCTAAAGTGTCATATCTTAAAGATTAAGTGAGCTGGGATTTGTCAATTTGATCTATTTAATTTTAAAAATAGATTTTAAAGGTTTATACTCAAGAAAATTGTATGAAAGAAAAGATATTTAATTTTAAAATATCTAAACTTATTTTTAGCTTAAAACCCACAAGCTTTAGTTTAAAATATATTCATTTTAAAAATCCTTTATCAGCATAAATATATTTATGAGAAATTAATTTTATTTCAAAGGATGATCTTATATGATCTAAGTAACAATGTAATATATCCTAGTTTACTTAAATACATAGTAATGTGATAAATTGCATTGTTTAATTAATGTTCTCTTAAACAATCTCTATTAATGCATTATGATAAAGGGTGAAATTTTTTACCTCAGATTTGGTGCACTATCTCTTAGGTGAAATTTTCATCCATCATTCCTTGGGTGGGTGCTCCATACAAAGCAAGGTTACAATGCTTAAAATGAGCTTAATAATACTTGGATCTAGACCATTGTAGCTATGTTAATAGTGGCATAAATGTCCTACACTACCTTGTATCCCATGATCACATTGTAAGATCAACACTTATGCACTCTTTAGAAGATTCTTAGGCACCAAGCCCAAAGCTTAAGTAAGCCACATGCCATTTTTGGTGTAGCTAAACTTGTATGATTGTTGCAAGTATATTGTTCCAATCTCTTCTCAAATTTATCCAACCAAAGAACAAGCACCTTAACACTTTCTTAGCAGGTTCCTAGGAGCCTCTCAAGCTTGTATGCCCACCATCCAAACCAAAGATCAAGAACTCCTGCACCATCACTATATGCCTTAGCACCTCCCTCTTCTTGCTCTATTTCTAAACCTTAATAAATCCAACTTTTGGATAGTTGAAATCCCTCATTCTCTCAGCTTTAAAAGGAAGGAAAATCTGTTCATTCAAAGCACAACACCACAAACGATCTCTCCCACTCAGTCTCTCCCTATCAATGTTCATAGCTCTAGTTTAATCTCCCTACCTTCATCTTGTCCAATCCTAAACCCTAAACCCTAAAACCTAAACCTATATCTACCCATAATGGATATTGATAACAAATAGTGGTGGAGAAACACCCTTATTACTGTAGCATATGCCATATGTGTAGCCACCATTTGAAGAGATGTTATAAACCACAAGCTATATTAAAAAAATTCCTACCTAAAACTACATTTGCTAATGATGATGAGAAGGAATAGATTGCACTTGCTAATAACTTAATGGTTGAGGAGGTTTAAGTGGTGGCAGTTAATCATGATACTCAACATGAAGTAGAGATTATAATCCACAATTTAGAGCAAGAACCTACTAATCTTATTGAAGGTTCCCCTCCCTTTCAAAGTTAGACAGAAGGTTTGGTGGAAGTTATATTCTCAACTCGTGCTGGAAAAGAGTGCCTTGATAACCCTGAAAGTAATGCAAAAATTTCTAGCATACATAATAAGGAGATGGTTAATGAAATTTGGATGTTGAACCCTTTAAAGCCTGGTTAATAAGACTCTAATATTATCAATAAAAAAGGGCTGACTGCTACTATGACTAAGCTTGAAGAAAAATAGATCATATAAAAGCTCAGGAGAAAGAAATCCAAGGGGACTCAAGAACTTAAAAATCATAAACAAGAGGACATCATCTTGAATAATAAAAGATCCAACTAATTTTTTAAGAGATCCTACTTTCTCAAGGAACTCCAGAGGAAGTAAGTCTATTAATTATGATTAAAGTTTTAATACGTAACATTAGGGGGATTTCTGATCCTCAATCCCTTGATAGACTTTCTAATCTTATTAGGAGTCATAAGATTTCCTGTTTTTCTTTATTTCAACTTTTATTTACTAAAAAATAAAATTTTGGTGTTGAGAAAACTGAGGAGATTCAATCATTTGGAGAACTGCAATAACAATATATGACTATTTAGGACTAAGGAGGTTAATATTTGTTGATTATGGACAATTTCCACATGTGGAGCTTATTTTTGAAGAGTATGTTACTTGGGGCACCTTTATGTATGCAGGTTGCACAATGGCAGCTAGAATGGAATTGCAAGAGAAGACAATTAATATTGACACTAATCTAGATGTTTTTTGGTTTTCCAGAATGATTTTAACATAGTCACTTCTCTTGATGAAAAAAGTGGTGAGAGAAGAGTGAAATTAAATCTTCTAAATCAGTTTGATGAGGTTTTGGATGATTCTAGATTGTTTGATGCGGAATTTTCAGTGTCTAACTTCACTTGGCAAAGAAGGAGAGTTTTTGAATAATTTGAAAAAATATTAGAAAATTAAGAGTGGTTGAGCTGTTTTCAATTTTTTGAGGTTAAGCATCTATCTAGAGCTTGCTCAGATCCAAGCCCACCTTCTTTTCTTTATTGCTAATTTACAGAAAAACTCAAGAAGTCATTTTAGATTATTCAATACTTGGACTAATCATACTGATTTCTTGAACTATATCAAGAGAGCATGGAATACTCAACAAAGAGGTAATGCTTGATATGCACTTTGGAGACTTCACAAGGATGTGGAAAGAAATCTTAAAAGGTAGAACTGGGAAACATTTGGAGATCTAAAATTAAAAGTGCAAAAGGTTGAAGAAAAGGTTTGTCATTTGTAGAATTTTCTTGCTACTGTTGAGGAGGTTGCACAATTACTTAATTCTTCTTAAGTGAAACTAGGTGAAGCCATTTGATGGGAAGAATAATTCCTTAAATAGAATGCTAGTACCATACATTTCAGTGATGGGGACAGAAATTCAAAATTCTTTCATTCTTGTATCAAGTATAAGAAAAGACTCAACATAGTTCTTTAAATTAAACATAATGATGAAAACTAGTTCTGGAACAAAAAAGAGATTACAAATAGTGCTAGACATTACTTTTAGACTATCTTTCCCTAAGAGCATACTTCCTCCAAAAATGTGACCAAACTATATTTGTTGATTGTAGATATTTCACACAACAAGTGGAGATGAATGCAATATTTGAAGAATTGGAGAAGTGGGCTACTTTGAATAGCATTGAAAGCAATAAGATTGTTGGATTTGATGAGCTCACAACATAATTTTATAAAATACTGATAAAGAGTAAAAAAGGAGGTGGTTGAGGCTATTCAAAGCTACTTTAGAGGTTAGGAACCTCTTAAGTATTTTACTACTTCCACCATTACTTTAATTCTTTAAGTCTATGTCAAAGATAACAGAAAAGACCTTAGAGATATTAGCTTGACCACTGTCATATTTAAGGTGATCACTAAGATCCTTGTAACTAGAATTCATCTCCATCTTGTTCAACTTATTTCTCCCAAACAAGCAGCCTTTGTCAAAGGCAGAAGCATATTTGATAACATACTCTTGGCCCAAGAAATTATGGTAGAACCGAACAAAAAATGCAGGGGGAACAATCTTAGCATTAAACTAGATTTAAGGAAATCCTATGACACTATTGATTGGAAATTTATCCTCTCAATCTTTGAAGCTAGGGGTTTCTATGAAAAATTTTGTAAGTTGATGGGTAGATGGCTTCAAGAGAACTACTATTCCGATTTATTGAAGAGCAATTCTATGGTCCCATCAAATTTCTTACAGACATAACATAAGGAAATCTACTTTTTCCCACAATCTTTATTTTGGCATTTGACTATTTTTCTAAAAAAATTAAATGAATTACAAAGATTACTTAGGCATATATCTTACACCCACAAAGTAGATGTCTTAGTATCACATTTGTCTTTTATTGATGATGCCATTATATTTACAAATTCATCTAAGAGGGTTGTAAAGAAGACATAAAACTTTCATTGTAACTTCCAGGAGCTTTTTAGGATGGATTTCTCAAAAATTAAGTGCCAGTTTTTTCACAAGAAAGAAACCTTCTCTCACAAACTAAGTATGGATTTAAAAAGACATAGGATTCACATATTCATATCTCTCACTTAAATAACTTGGTGTCAAACTTTTTAAGGGAAAGCCAACTAATCAAGATAAGGAGGTGCTCCATAAAATTAGAGCCTAAATTCAATGCTTGTTAAATAACTTTCTTTCATATGGTTGCAAAGTCACTTTTCTTAAAAGTGCTCTGAATGCTATTTTTCTCTACATTCTACAAGTGATAAAAAAAGTGTATAGGCAATCAACTTAAGCTTGAAAAAAATTTTAGTTGGCTCCTTTAGTATGGGGAGAATAGAAAAGTACATTGGGTTGTTGGCTTCACTTTTGATGTCATGAGTGTAGGATGACAACTTGAGTACTATGGAACCTTGTTTGATTTATGTGTCAATTTTAATAGTCCCAAACATTCATTAGGACCTCTCAGTATGGATTTTGAGCATAGAACTAGAGTTGGTGCCGACTCAGCCCTACCTGGGAGGGCATGTCATTGGTTGGCATAAGTAACAATACAACACACATCTGTTGATCATTTTGATGTTTAGATGTCATTTACTACCCATCTAGAAATTTTCATGGCAAAGGAAATTCATTAAATTCTTCAAAGCACATTTTGGAAGGAATCAGGGTTCAGGCTGTCACACCAGCGTGGTGGTTCGGGATTTCCATTAACATTAAAAACACCTAATAAAATTTCTTTAAATTTTAATGGTTGAGCTATGTGATCAAATTTTATTGATATATAATCTCCCATAAATACTTACAGATAGACAAAACACTTTGCCAAAAACTATCTGTGAGAATCAAGATTTTTGGGTCAGACTGACGCTTAGGCGCCAATCCCCGGATGTGTAGGAACTAAAACCTTGCACCTCAACGCTATTTTGGGCACTTAGATGCCCATAACAACCTTCCATTGATCTAAAACTGGGATCCTGGAAAGTAGATGCCAGTCTTAGGTGCCAGGGTACCCAAAACAGCCTCAAAATGTCCCAAATCCAAGAGTTGGGCGCATAGGCTCCAAACCTAGAAGATAGGCTCCAAGGACCATATAACTATGCACCAAAAGCTTCTAATTACTAATTGTTGGCTAATTTGAATAAGTTAACCCCACTAAGAGCCATAATTAAACTTAAGGAAAGGGGTAAAAAGTATCATGAAAGTGCTTAGCCTCTTATTATGAATATTGGCCAACAACACGTCTCATGGAGAGGGGATTTTGGGCTAAGCATGCGCCAAAAAACTTGAACTTGGGGAAAGGAATTTCCCTTCATTCCTCTTTGATCCAACAAACCTCTGAATTGAGGAAGAGGGCTCATTTGCTAAGGGGGCTGAAGAGAAGAATTCTTGGAGTGGAGAAGAGCTTAGAGGAGAGTTCAAGATCAAGGGAGATCTTCATCTTCTTACCTTCTTTTTCTTCTCTAACATTTCCTCCTGATTTTCTTCTTCTTCTTCCATCAAATTTAGAAGAGTGTGGGGGAAGTACTTGAGGAACTTCTTCAAGTAAAAGCTTCACCTCATTTCAAAAAAAGAGCTTAATCTCACTTGGAAGATGGAAATTCACAACAAGTCTCCTTTATAAGAGGAGAGCTTTGACCCGACTCACAATTACAAAAATATTTATGCTCCTTAATATGCTAAAAACTCGACTCAAATTATATTTAGCGGCTAGTGAGAAAAAAAATATGATATGATTAAAGAAATAGTTTTCTCACTAGGGGTACTACATAGATATACATATCGTTTCAAGTAATATAAAGTTTTCTTTAAAAAATCTAGCATCGATCCCACGAGGAAGATATGCGACAGTTTTATAGTGCGTTGTAAATGTCTTTCAATACTATAATACACACATGACAACACAAGTAGCAAATATACAGTTAAATCCCAATAAAAATAAATTCAACATAAATAATTTTATCTTTTAAAATATTTAAGCTGCTAAACCATAATAATAAAATAAGTATACATATCGCTCAAGTAACAAAGCGCTCTAAAGGAGTCCTAAGGATCGATCCCACAGGTAGTTGGAAATTCTTATAATTATAATGTCATACGCAATATTCAAACTTTAAAACTTAAGTATACAAAACAAATATAAGTAAATTTAATGTGCGCAAATTGAAATGCAGTTAAAAGAACTAAGTTAACTTAACTATTTGCTTAACTTCAAAAATAAACTTACAAAGACTAAATAAAGTACTGGAGTGAAGAGTTCAAATTTAAGAAAGCACCATTCCTCTTTACACTGAGTTTATGGATTGTGAAGTAATTAAAATCATTTAAAATACATATAAAATTATATTATTAAAAATATGAGCAATATTATTATGTACCCTTTGAGAGTGCATAAAGAATGTTGACTAATTCAGAGTTTGGTCCCTAAATCGGTGGTTAGGTTGAGAAGATATTGGATGCCACTCCAAGGCTCTCACTTCTCCCTCCCCTGAGAGCTAACAATATCGCTTTAGTTTCCAAGCAATTATACTAAATTGGAGATTTTAATCTGTCACCTTAAAATCCCCAATTCTGCACCCATCAAAGTATATTTTCCTATTTATTTGCACGAAAACCAATGGACTAAATTCTCACACATGAAATTGAATGCGACTCTTACCTTGTTGTGGAGATCATATCCCTTTTGGATCTTATGTTTCTCAATAAATTTTAACATTTCAATTTATCAGATCAAAAAGTAAATGACAATCATAGTTTGAATCATCACAATTTATTGACATTTAAAACCTTATATATCAAAATTAATTCTTCACAAAACCATATCTCATGTAGGGAGAAAGATAAAGAAGACTACTCATAATTCATGAGAAAGATACGACAAAACATAGATTTATATATAAAAATAAGTTTACAAAATAAAGAAAGGAAAGAACACAACTTATATAACACTCCTTCTCAAGAAAATCCATTGAAGTTCCCTTTAAGCACTTTCTCTCTTTACAATCACACTCAATTCTCTTTTAGAAATGTAATGAAGATGAAATCTCTCACCGTCCCTCTCCTCTTACAACTCTAGAAGAAAATATTATCTTCTCTAAAAATTCTCTCACGCCAACCTCTCTCTCAAACCTCCCCCTCCCTCTTCTTCTCTAGACTCCTCTCTATTTTTAATTATGGCCAGCCTTCATTTCAAGAGAATTCAAATTTCCCTTTTTTTCCAAAAGACACACCTCTTCACACCAAGAGACAAGTCCCATCATTCAAGAGTCTTTTCAAAGTGTATGCATTGAATCACTCCATGGGGTGTTTAAATTGATTGGAGCCTTCAAAAACAGCTAAAAAATAGTCACTAACCATCTTACTCTGTCTTATTTCGTCTCTGGCACCTCTGGTACCAGTTTTGGCGCCTCTGATGTCAGTTATGGTGCCTCTAGCACCAGCTGATCCCGAAACTTTTTATATGTCAATGCATTGTATTTGATTATATTTTTAATTTTTTCTTACTTATAATTATTATTTTGCAATGACGCCAAAACTTGATCACCAGCAATAGCTAGGCACAAACTTGACTTCTAAGTAAATAAGAATACAATTATTATATTTAAATATGGGATACTACGCAAGTATATGTATCATTATCAAGTAATATAAGACTTTTAAATTAAGCCCCAAATATCAAACTCATAGGGAAACTATAATATGCAACATCAAATCAGGAGAAATTAGATGACAAATTCTTCTTAGAAAAATATTTTTACTCAAACTCTAGATGCTATAATAGGAATGAAAGTTTGATTCTTTTTGTAATTTTTTATAATTAAAAATAAAGTAAACAACTAACTAAACTTAACTAGATACTTGTAAGGTGAAGGTAATATAAATAAAATATTTGTTTCCTTATCATGAATCAGTAATAAGTATAAGATTTATTTTGTGAAAGTATTCTAATTGTGTTGAGCCAAATAGGAGAAATAATATTCTTTACCCTTAATATAGATGTTATAAAGAACATTAGCTAATTTAATGTTTGAGTAGTCTTAAAGACGCGTTAAGTAAAGAAGAAACTAGCTCTCACTCTAGAGTTTGCTCTTCTCCCTCCACCTGGAGGTTAACATCTTGTATCAAAACCTAAAATAATAAATCAAATTGAGGGCTTTAGCATGTCACTCTAAAGTCCACTAACTCTACACTCTTCAAAGTTTATTTTCCTATTTATTTGCACTCAATCATATAAATTACATTCTCATTCATACACTTTCATGTGATTCTTGTCATATGTTGATTGAGATAATACCATCTCGGATCTTACATGTTCTAACAATAGGTAATAAAATCTTAATTAGCCAAATCAAGCAGTAAATAAAGTATAAGGTTTAAAATCATCACAACTTCTTCCAACATTAAAGATTAATACTTAACACAACTTCTATCCAATACTTAATCACTTATAATTTTAAGGAAAAAGATAAAGAAAACAACTCAGAATTCATGGAGAAAACACAACCACACCTAACTTTGAAAGTAGAAATCATGTAAACAAATAAGAAGTCTAGATTAAAACCAAATGTAGTCACAAAGATAAAAAACTTTTCTCAATCCTGCTCACCAAAGTCTTGAAATTCCTTTGAATCTCTTCCTTCACTTACAATACAAATTACAACTTAAAATAAAAAAAAAGTGGCGGTGGCATGGACGGCGGTGGTAGCTTGTGGGCGACTAAAATGGTGGTTGGGCTCTCTCTTCTCTTTAGAATGTGTCCATGTTCAATGAATCTTCTAGAGGTTTCCTCTTTCCAAAAGTTAACTGAATGAATTTTCATGTTCATCAACTAATTCCCATGTTTTCACCAAGGGTTTCTTCAAATACCTCTTCAAAAATTTGTCCAAATTCAATGAATCGTCAAGTAACTACTTATGACGCTTAAGCGTGGGGTACCGGGCGCTTAGGCATGACTCTCTCTATTTCACTGGTGCGTAAGCACCAGTTCTGGACGCTTAGGCGCCTTAGTTCAATTTTACACCTTCTTCAATTTTGCTCCAAATTTGATTCTTTTTCACTTCTTTCACCATTTTTCATTTATTTGATTGTTCCTAAAAGAAAAACATACAAATGCCTTTCATTAAAGCACAATATCTCAAAAATAGGTATAAAAATGTGTACATAAAGACTATATATTTTAAATGTATCAAAATCCTAAAAACAAAAATAAGTAGATTATGTAAATAAGTTTTTTAAGGATATTCTAAAATATTGATCTAGAAATATGATAGTCTAATTTAGAAAATAATATTAGTATATGAGACTAACTTAGAGTTTAGAATTTTTTAATGTAAAGAAGACTGAAATTTTGAGTTTCTATCTAGTTCAGAAATATTGTAAATTCTCTAAATATAGAGTTTAGGCCTTTTATCATCTCAACTTATTAATTTTTATTAAGAATAATTATACTTACTATATTATATCCTTAAGCTTAAGAGTTTAACAACTCTTATACTTTAAAAAGATTAGTTGTGGAACTAATTTTTTATTAGGCACTAGTCCTCAAGCTTATCTTTTTTTTTCTTTTTTTTTGTGAGGATTACTATATCTGGATAGACCTTTAATGATTTTGAATTCCACTCTGCCTTTCTTAAAACAAGTTCTGAAATAAATCTTTTACTTAAAAATATAATAATAATTTTGAAAATTATTTTTAATAAAAGAAATTTAAATATTGAAAGTAAAAGTCTAACCCTTCTAAATTTTTTAAAAATATAATTTCTCCTACTAAAGATAGCTACACATTATTTATCATTTCCATACTAAAAATTATTAACTTTTAAGTTTTTCTTCATCACTATAAATTTTAACTAAATTCTCTTACTTATTTTTATATTCAAAATTTTACTTCCCTAATATAACTTCATATACATAATCATTTTTTTCAAATCAAAATCAAATTTGTTTGCAGTACATTTGAGAACAAATAAACTTCAAGTTCTTAAAAAAATTTTCATCCCCTCCAAACTTAAATTCTTAAGTAGGATAAAAAATTTTAGCATTATATATATATAGGTAGGAATGGAAACTAAAAATAACATGCTTACATGAATTTTTACATCCTAAATATACAAGTATAAAAATTAAAAAAAGAGGAGTAAACATTTAATTGATCAAATTTTACTTTAACTTAACACATAGAGATTCATTAGTCTTCTATGCAATAGAGGATAACATAAAAGCAAACAAACACACTAACAGACATTCAAAACTACAACATAAAGAACATTTCTGGTAGTAAATTGAAAATTTTAAACATGAAGTTCTTAAGTAAAAATTAGTAATATTTTAAACCATCCTAAGATTCAGGATTAAGTTCAACATAGACTAACAAAATACACCAAACAACACAGTTATAACAATTATTACCATAAAAACAAAATATAACTACTCAAAATAACATAAATACATCACAACAGTGTCTAATAAAATAAAACATAATGAAAACTAGTAGTCTCAACAAGTGCAACTCAAAACAAAATAAAGTACAGTATAATTGTACCACAAAAAGTTCACAACAATACATAAAATATAAACTACATAACTCAGTCTAATCTTCTTCCTCCTCATCAGCATCACTTTCATCACTATGCAAAATAGTTGTAGACTCATATGAAGAATATTTTGGATTTGCATGGAAAAACTACACTCTGGTCTCCTCCCAAGAGATTTTTCATAGATAAGTGGAATTGCTACTCATAATCACTATGTTTCCTCATATTCATTCATATGATTTACAAAATTCTCTAAATTCAAGACGTTATCAGCAATATAATTGATGTTATCTTACATTTTATGCAATAATTCTGACTGTGAATCAGATCCAAAATTATGGCCTCGCGATGTCGAAGCACGTGAGGTAGATGTTTCCGTTCATTTTTCTCTTTTTTATTTTAAAAGGAGTCGCCAGCTTGTCAATCATCATATACTTCCCCCATTCAAATAAGTCTCCCTTCGGAATTAAATCAGTGATTCAAAGAGGAGAGGAACTGAATCAGAAGGGACATACGATAAAGAGAAAAATAAGAGAAAAAGTAAAACATTGAGAGTCTACGCGCGATAAACCTCACAAGGATAGGCCAAGTATGTCTGCCTAAATAAGAACAGGTAGAGACACGTTAAACCAATATCCGTGAAAGAAGTATCTACGTAGACTGCCCATAATCAGAGAGTCAGGTATATGTACCTGTTATGAGGTTAAGAGCACTCCCAGAGGAACGTGTTCCTAATGATTAATTACATCTTGGGGGATGCCCAAGAATACTCTCAATAAAAGGAGTTTTCTTAATATTATCATAAACTTGAGGTATAAGTAATCAAAGGAAGGTTGTTCCGTGTGAAAACTGTCCTGATGCTTCAAAGCTCACACTAAGTCATTGGGCAGAGAGTGAGTCTCCCACATCCCAAATGGGTAGCGGCTAATCAGCACATGGGGCCCACAGAATAACCTAAATCATCTTAACGGGGATATCCCAACACGCCAAAGCACATCCGTACCACAAGGGCAGAGGACAAATCGTCGTATCCCAAATGGATAGTAGCTCATCAGCATCAGACCGTCAAAATGATATCGACGAAGTTAAAGGAGCGACAGGGTAGAGGTAACTAGGTCAGAGTACCACAGACCCATCATCCATAGCTATTAGGACCCTAAGTCTACCTGGTCGTGAAGGTAGTCGACCCAACACATCCTGAGATCCCCGATCAGCAACTTGTGAATTGCATCATCCACGGGAACCTCAGTAGCCCTAAGGTCAAAGAAAGAAAACTTTATCCTATGAATATAAGCAGGAGCTCCAAGAGGTGAGACTCATACTTGCTGAAGTGGCAAGGATGCCTCGGGAAGGAAGAGAAAGTGGAGGTTTAGCTACAAAGCTAGAAACACTCCAAACGAAAGGACTTATACCCCGTATAGGTCAGGGAGCCTTCTAACACCCTAGGTACACTAGAAAACCACATATATGAAGGTATGCTGGGCCAATCAAGTACGGAGAGTCCTCCTTGGGACATGCAAATATGAATGCAGTTATCTAGAGTGGTCCTAAGTATTGTGGAGGCTCTGGTAATATATACAGGAAAGTAAATGTTCCAATTTTTAAATTCTGAATATTTTAATCCTCAATTTTAGTTATCTTGAATATTTTATTTAGGATTTTATTGAAAATTATAATTTTAGGATCCTTAATGAGCCTAGATTATACCGTGAAATCCCAAATAAATTACAGAAAGAAACAAGAAAAACACATGCAAGTGCATACATGCAATATGATGCAAAAAAAAAATAAAACAAGCTAAATTAAAATAATAAATAGGCCGGTGCCGCTGAGTCGACAACATATCCCAGAAAAGAAAAAAAGTGTTCTGACTTCGCATATACATGCCTGGTCCTAATTCTATACATCAATATAAAATGTAAAATTAAGATACGGAGTACGAGGATTTGCTCCTGGTCCTCTCCAAATGGTTCCAGTGCCAAACACATCGGAACCCGTGCTCAAGTTTATCTTCCTCATCCGCCTTCATGATTTTGGGTAGAAGGCTGCATGAGATCCGGGGTTGGCTAGAGCACATCGAAGGGGAGAATTGGGAAGTGGTGAGGAGATTAAACAACATGCCTTCAGCCTCCAGTGGGAAAGGAGGTGTTGCCCGACAAGGAGCACCGATCGGCTGACTTCGGACGCAACGAAGAACTTTGGGATCGAAGGTATCAATAGGATTTGAGCTACACAACATATTTCAGCACTGAAAGAGGGACGCAGGAGACAGTGGCATTGAGTTTTGCAGGCAAGAAGGAGGAGAGTCTGGTTGTCACTCTCTGGAGTAGTTCGGGCTTCTTTTCGTGGAGAACGACAAAAAAGACGGAGTAATCGGGGAGTCCCTCAGCTCATAAGAGAGGTACGGATAGCTGGAGGAGCACCATCTAATTGTAGGAGCGCCGGCAGCGAGGCCGACATTGAGGCTAAAAGCGAAGGGAGGCAAGGTTGGAGGTCGGTTGTGGGAGTTTTTTGCGAAACCGGGAGAGGGGGCAGTGGTTCGCAAAAACCAGAGAGAGGGAGAGAGAGGGTGCGTAGCTTTTTAAAAGGATAATATTTTATATAATAATAATAATAATAATGTTATTATTCTTATCTCTCCCATCTTTTTGCCAAACACGTCATCGTAGCGAAACGAACTTCTCCACTCGGTAAAATTGACGTTCAGGGTGTGACCACACTATCCGTTTCGTCGTTCGGGGTCATTCAGACCACTTTTTCAGCAATTTGGGCCAAAACAATAGTTTGCACATTTTTACGCCGCGAGCGCCTTTTTTAAATGGAATCGACTTTTTGGACTCATTCACATGGTCCATTTTGTTGTCTGGGGCAATCTGAATGAGCTCGCTGGTGATTGAGCCAATTCGAGCCAATTTCACGCACAACGTGATTAATAATATTATTTTCAACCCAATTAGAGTCGTCCGATGTGCAGAATGTCGGCCAATTTTTCACCTAAGAAAAAGTTAAAGCCTAATAAATGATCCCGGCTATGTACCCCTTAACTTGTGTCAGTAGATTTGAAATGGATGTCTCGCTCTACAGGAGTTAATACATGTATCAAGCAACATTCTTTAGCGCTTGAGCGAACACCCTGCGCCTTATGACATGAAAATTGGATGCTATCAAAGGACCTCTAACAAGTGTGCTAGGCCACTGGGGCACAGTGCACTTGTTGGCAGCATCCTAAAAAGATAGAATCTCCTCATAGTCAAAGTGACATGCCAGGAGAAGAAAAAAAGAAACTCAACTAGATCAGATAAACTAGACAGGTTGGTTGAGGATGTGGCTAGCAAGTCAAAACTTGACCAACCACAGAAATGGGTTCAGAGGCTGTAGAGGCATTACCCATAGGAATTGGTTTGGAGGACATAGAGGCATGACCCAGAGGAATTGGTTTAGAAGCCATAGAGGCATAACCAAGAAAAAATGTTCAGAGGCCATAAAGACATAAATTAAGAGGGTGGTTCAGAGGTCTTAGAGACATAACCACAAAAATAGGTTTAGAGGCCATAAAGGCATAACCTAAGAGGCTAGTTCAGAGGTCATAGAGGCATAACCACGAAAATAGGTTCAGAGGCCATAAAGGCATAACCCAGGAGAGTGGGTCAGAGGCTGTAGAGGCATAACCACAGAAATAGATTCAGAGGCCGAAAAGGCATGACCTAGGAATGACTTTGGAGGCTACAGAGGCATGAATCAATGGATCCCAGCCAGGCCAGATAAACTGGATATGGTATGGCTGAGGGAAAGTTTTTCTGACCATATTCAAAATGGCACATCAATTTGTCTGACCACATTCGAAACAACAGAATTGATGTAAACCACGTACTTGGCCTCATTCAAAACGGTAGATGAGAAGGCTTAATCATCTCGTATGACCAAGTCTCCTGTTATGTTTCCCTTGAAAGAGACCCAGATTGTAAGTCTAACTAATCTCCTTGAGATGAAACACCCATCACATTAATCAGACAACTATAAAGAGCAACATATATTGATCAGAGGTTGTGATCGAACCAGTGACTATATAGTATGGCCGACTGAGAAAGATGGTTCAGAGGCCATGAAGGGATAACCAAAGATAGTGGTTCAGAGGTCGTAGAGGCATGACCACGAAATAGGTTCAAAGTTTGTAGAGGCATAACCTAGGGGTGGGTTCAGAGGCTGTAGATGCATGACCCAAAGAATGTCTGAAGATAGAATACTCTCGTAAATGAATCTGCCCAAAAGGGCATGTGGTTCAAGAAGCATCAAAGTAGTTATATGAAGCCAAAGGTGTCAAAAAAAATAAGATGTCCTCATAGCAGAGTCGACCCTAAGGTCACATGGCTCGAGGAACATGGCTAGAAAGCCAAAAGTGTCCAAAGACATAATGTTCTCATAATAGAGCCAACTATAAGGTTATATGGCTCGAGAAACGTGGCTATAAAACCAAAAAAGTGTCTGAAGACAAGACATACTCACAATGAGCCGACCACAACGTAGTTGAGCTCGAGTGACATCGAACATATGGCTATGTAAAACCGAAGATGCTCTTATAAAGGAATCGGCTGAAGCAGACATATGGTTTGAGAGGCTTCAAAGAATGGTTACAAAACCCGATGTGCCTCAAAATGAGGTCTTATCATCAAGGGTCAACCAAGTGAAGGCAATAGTTATATTGATCAGAACATCAAACGATCAGGGAGGTATGTATCCCAATCAAAATAGTCTATAAGGTATGTATCCTGACCAAGCATCAAATAAGGCAGGAGGTATGTATCCTGCTCGAATATATCAAATGGCGCAGGAGGTATGTATCCTGGCTGAGCATATAAAATAATACACGAGTTATGTATCCTGCTGAAATATCAAATGAGCAACCATGTGGCATAACAACCCGAGGTATCATGCTCAAAGTATAGTTGGACATCCAAGAAATCTAACAGAACATGGATCGGTGGTAAAATTGATACACATGTCATTTAACTTGGCGGATAAAACCAACCTAAGTAGTCAAGAAGATATGGTTATACGATCAAGATGGTCTAACCATAAGAGTGTTTCCACAACCTCTAATGAGATGACTCTCGCCAGGGATTCTCTCATTTAGCAAGCTAATGTTTGCTGGGGAGGCATCGAATATCTCAATGCAGACATGGGTTAGCTAGCTGACTGACACAACATGTCATTTGACGAGGTGGATAAAACCAACTAAACCAGTCAAAACCATCAAATGGGGTTATATATAAGAAATTTCTAACACCAAGAGTGCTTTTACGTCAGCACTAACGAAGCAACTTTCACTGGGGATCCATGGATCAGCTGGCTGACTAATACAACATGGTACTCGACATGGTAGATAAAACCAAACATATCAATTGAAAATATATCATCTAGGTGGGCTCACAAGTCCAAATGTATAGTGCTTTAAGTAAGCAACAATGAAGTAAGTCTCGCTAAAAGGTCCCTCATAACTAGCAAAGTCGCTATCGCTGGGGAGAGCTCAATGAATATTTCCTGTAAGAACTGAATAAGATAATTCTTGTCGGGGAAAATATCAAGGTAAACGTCAGGCATCAAAAGTAGCTCTAACTTAGAACATGGATTGGATAAATAATAAACGAAGTCTAAACCTGATGTGACATGTCGCTTTAATAAGGCAATGAAACCAACCCTATGTCTGATACTACTACCAAAGATTTTAAAGAATGAATTCCGCTGAGAAATTATTGTAGTATCCAGGAATGGTTGGTCAAAATATAACTTTCCAACCACAAGGGTATGTTGCTCTAAGCTGACCCAAGAACATCCCTCAAAGGGGAAAGCACCACACTCATTTGAAGTGAGTGGGAAACTCTAATTTGGACCCACACAGGGTGCTCAACCAAATAGAGGTGGCGAGGAATGGAGTATAACTTTTTTGCATAAAAGAGGTATCAATCGAACTTGACCTTGGTCAGTTGAGACACATGAAAAGGGTTGGGCTAGATAGATTGCACCAACTAAATGGTGTCTAGCCATAAGGCACAAACCAAGTCATATCCCATAAGAGGGAATACACCACACTCATCTGAAGTGAGCGGGATGAGCATATCCATAGAAAGGTGCTCAGTTTGAACCCTATGTAGAATAGCTAAGCAAAAAAGAATGCTAGGAATGGTCATGTCTTTCTTGCATAAGGCAAATATCAATCGAAATTGACTTCCGTCAATCGTGATATTTTAAAAGGTTAGTTGGGAAAGATATGCTAACCAGGGAATGCTTAGTTATAAAACTAAGCTCAAATCCTCTAGAAAAGAGGGTATCTTCCACTTTCATTTATGATGAGTGGGAAAAACATATCTACCATGCTCATTTATGATGGGTGTCACACAATCATTCAGACCTACTCAAAGCGAGGGACCAAAAAGAGAGGATAAGAGAAGTACTTTGCTTCTCTTACACTGATTACTAGTTGCACCAGGTATAAGAAGTCTGTAAGACTTCCACTTTGCCTTTTTGACAAATTAAGAAATCAATTTTAAGAGATGCTCAAGACCTCTCTTATGTGCAATGAAGCACAAAAAGGGTTGGTGTACGATAAGTTGTACAACATGCTCACAAAGATGGCTATTCAACTTTCAAAGGAAGGACTACCGGGACCCTAAGGTCGACGCATAAAGCGTACAAAGCGATGGGCAGAATCCTAACCTGAAAGGCAAGTCAACTTCTAAAGGAAGAATTGTCGGACCCATAGGGTCGACACTTAAAGCACGAGAGGTAGTGGGCGGAATCCTACCACAAAGGAATGTCAGCTTATGAGAGAAGCTTGCCATGACTCGAGGGCCAACGCATCATGAAAGGTGGTGGGAAAATTCCCACACACAAAGGAAAGTTGGATCCCGAAGGAAGCCCACCAGGACCTGAGGGTTGGTGCACGAGGCGTAAGAGGTGGTGGGTAAAATCCCCACATTGAAAGGCAAGTCACCTCCCAAAGGAAACTCTCCACAACCCAAGGGCTAACGCACGAAGTGTAAAAGGTAGTGAGTGAAGAGCTCATGATAAGGCAAGCCTTTCTTCCAAGGAAGGGCAGTCAGACCTAGAGGGTAAATGCAAGAAGCGTAACATAAGTGGGTAAAAACCCATGAACCCACGAAGGAGGATAGCCACTTCAGGAGGAAGGGCCATCACGACCCGAAGGTTGACGCATAAAGCATAACGAAGCTGGGTAGAAAACTAAAGCAAAGACAAGTTAACTTCCAAAGGAAAGACTATTGGACCCTAGGGTCAACGTATAAAGCATATCAAAAGGTGTAAGCTATGTTGTACAACATGCCCATGAAGCAAAAGAGAGCCTTCCATGCCACTCACATTTTTTATTGGCATATATATTTTGTATCTCTAGCATAAGCTGTTATCAGGCATGATTTAGTGTGACATACCAAATTGAACTGGTAAGAGGAGCTCTCATGCAGACATCTCAAATTCATGACCAGCTATACCATGCAAAACATAATGTTTGCAAAATTTAGGTCCAGGTGGGATTTTTACTAAGTACTCTTCCCTAGCCCCTGTCTTTTAATTCTTTTCACCCTTTGCCTAAATAAGCCTCGTCATCCGTATCCAAGTGTTAAGAAAATGTTTTTATTTTGAATATTTCTTTTAATCCATTACCAATTTATCAATCATCCTAATGTCACTTAAAAATTCTCTGAATCTCAATATTCTAAAAATCTTATCAGGAGAATTTTGAAATCAAAAAGTTCTTTATATCAAAATTTTTGATTTCCCGCTCACCTCAAGCTTCTTCGCAGAAGTGTTGGCCAATTTTTTTAGGCCTTTTCACAAATATTTTTTTTATATTTTTCCTGAGAATTACTATATCTGGTAGAGCTTCTTTTGTAATAAAGTAATTTCTTTTGACTCAAAATTCTCCCAAAAGGATTCTTAGANTCCCAATGTCACTTAAAAATTCTCTGAACCTCAATATTCTAAAAATCTTATCAGGAGAATTTTGAAATAAAAAAGTTCTTTATATCGAAATTTTTGATTTCCCGCTCACCTCAAGCTTCTTCTCAGAAGTGTTGGCCAATTTTTTTAGGCTTTTTCACAGATAATTTCTTATATTTTTCCTGAGAATTACTATATCTGGTAGAGCTTCTTTTGTAATAAAGTAATTTCTTTTGACTCAAAATTCTCCCAAAAGGATTCTTAGAATTTTATTGTCCATTACTTGTTAAGTTTCCATCACTCTAACTGAATGGAAAAGTAAGAGATCTAAATAGTCTCTAAAACTACTAGTATCGATATGACACCCATCTAGTCATTCTGAGGTGCTCTCAGAACTTAGGTGAAAGTTCATTAAAGGAAGTGATTCAGTCATCGTGACTTAGTTGAATCCCCCAAACCATGAGGATTTACAAATCCTAAGATGGTGCATATGTGGTCTGACTTAAGCCCAGTCTCAAGATCTATCCTAGATTCAACCTCAAGAATCATCAAAGGCAAGCCTAAGATAAGAGCAACTGAGGGGCGATATTCCTTTGAAAATCATCTCAATGGCCTCCAGAATTGGAGTTGGAGCATCAAGCGATGCGGAAATATCTCGGTCAGATAAGTATAGAGGTCTAACCGTCAATGTTGGATATTGAAGTATCTCGATGATTCATGGAATGATTTATAGAGGCTGAGAGTCTAATTAGTTCAACATGACTATCAACAAGGTGAAAAAAATCAACCAAGTCAAACAAAATATCCACAAAGTTGGATATAGGAGATGGATTAATCTCGCAATGATGATTTCTCAACAAGAACAGACTGCAAAATCAATAAGGTTCTTAAAAAGATGAGGCATCAAATCCTAGTCAAGTTCAAGACAAACTGACTAGAACAAATGCTAGAAAAATAGAGTTGTCTTAGCAACAAAATGAGGCAAACTGGCTCAAATTGAATGTGGCATTCTCAAATAGTTTGGGATATATGTTTCCCAACTAAAACACAAATCGATCAAGAGTAACAAAGTGGTATAGTCGATACAACATGTCATCAACAAAAGATTTTGGGGGTGTCCCCAGTCTGAGTATAAAACATCCATTACAGCCTTTCTTAATGGGTAGAAAGAGGTACGATAAAACACTCTTCAAAGCAAAGGTAACTGTAGCGCTCCCAGACAGTGCAACATCCACATGACTAAAAATATTTAAAGAAATCAAGGGGCTACAAGAGAGGCTATAAAACTCAAAAGAGTGTTGCAGCACATCGTCACTTGACACTAGCTTTTTCCTCGAGGGTTAATACTGATACGAGCTACTACAATGAAAAAAATGCCACATGCACAATTCTACCTTTTCAAAAGAAGGCATGAAGCAAACGTCCAACAGGGATGTGATCCGCACAACTCGGGATAGTATAAAAAAGAATCACAATGCAAGGGCCAAGGCACCTCCTCAACTGACATCAAAATAGGTATAGAAATCTGAAGCAGAACATGCTGCTAAATTCGTAACAATATATTCCTAGTCCTCCTGACCTTCCTTTCTAAATGAGGGAAAGTTGAAACATTAGGAAAACTGAAACATAAAGAGAGCCGAGACAAAAGTCACGATGGCGATATCAGATACAAACGTACTGATACCAGAAGTCTCACATGCCTATGGCAGGGAGATCTACGAGAACATAGAGGTACTAGTCTAGAAAAGATCTTTAGGTATTTTAGCTTGTTGCTATCGAGCATCGACCTTTTTTTGCGAAAGAAGCGGGTGCAACTTGAACCACTACAATAAAAATAACTTGATATGCACAACCCCCTTTTAAGGGGGAAGACACAAAGCAAATTCCTCAGAGGGCGTAACAACAACTCAAAATGCACGTCTCCCCTTTTAAGGGGGAGTGTGCAAAGTGAAAATTCTAAGAAGGTGTAGGATCAAATAAGGTAATCCCATAGGGGTGCTCGAAAAGACTAAAGGTTGAATGCCTTCAGAAGCACACAAAACGCTCTGAGAGAGGGAAAAGAGCCCCCCCCGACGACAACTATCGTGCTCATCTTCCTGCTCTTCCGCATCACAGAGAAAAAAGGATAGTAATTAAAAACAAGAAAAGGTAAAAACACCAATCATAAAGTACAACAACATCGATGCATGTGATAATGCAGCGACCGAACTGTCGAAGGTGAGAAAGGGACATAATGCATCGAGTTGCTACCCGTAGCAACTGACACATGGACTGAAAAATTAGGTCTCACAAAGGCTCAGCTGTGACTCAAACGAAGAGAACTAGGTCACGATAATATGAGCAAAACTCTTAGTAAGGAGAGAGACTATAACACCAGAAAGCGAAACTCCAAGTATGGAGATAGAAACTCTTCCCTAGAGGAGTCGCCAGATTGTCTCTGTTCATTTTTCTATTTTTTATTTTAAAAGGAGTCACCAGCTTGTCAATTGTTGTATACTTCTTCCATTCGAATAAGTCTCTCTCCTAAATCAAATCAGTGATTCAAAGAGGACAGGAACCGAATCAGAAGGGACATAGGACAAAGAGATAAATAAGAGAAAAAGTAAAATGTGAAGAGTCTATGCGCGATAAACCTCACAAGGATATGCCAGGTATGTCTGCCCAAACAAGATTGGATGGAGGCACCTTAAACCAATATCCATGAAAGAAGTATCTACGTAGGCTACCCATAACCAGAGAGTCAGGTGTATGTATCTGTTCTAGGGTCAAGAGCACTCTTAGAGGAACTTGTTCCTACTGGTTAATCACATCTTGGGGAAACCCAAGAATACTCTCAATAAAATGAGTTTTGCTTCATATTATCATAAACTAGGGGTATAGGTAATCAAAGGAAGGTTATTCCGTGTGGAAACAATTTTGATGCTTTAAAGCTCACGCTAAGTCATCGGGCAAAGAGTGAGTCTCTCACATCCCAAATGAGTAGCGTCTAATTAGCACACGAGGCCCACAGAATAACCTAAATCATCTTAACATGGATATCCTAACATGTCAAAGCATGTCCGAACCATAAGGACAGAGGACAAATCATTGTATTCTAAATGGGCGGCAGCTCATCAGCATCAGACCATCAAAATGATATCAACGAAGTCAAAGGAGCGACAGGGCTCAAAGAGGCTCAACAAAAGGAATGTAGAATAATCTTATAAGGTAGAGGTAACTAGGTTAGGGTACCACAGACCCATCATCCACAGCTACTAGGACCCTAAGTCTACCTAGTCGTGAAGGTAGTCGACCCAACACGTCCTAAGATCCCCTGTCAGCAATCCATGAATTGCATCATCCACGGGAGAAAACTCTATCTTATGATTATAAGCGAGAGCTCCAAGAGGTGAGACTTATACTCCTGAAGTGTCGAGGATGCCTCAGGAAGAAAAAGAAAGTGGAGGTTCAGCTATAAAGGTGGAACCACTCCAAAAAAAAATTCTTATACCCTGTCTGGGTCGAGGAGGCTAATAACACCCTAGGCGCACTAGACAACCACCTATATGAAGGTATGTTGGGCCAGTCAGGTATGAGAAGTACCAAAAGTCCTTCTCGGGACATGCAAATATGAATGCAGCTATCTAGAACGGTCCTAAGAATTATGGAGGCCCTATTAATATATGCAAGAAAGTAAATGTTGCAATTTTTTATTTGTAAATATTTTAATCATAAATTTTAATTACCTTGAATATTTTATTTAGGATTTTGTAGAAAATTATAATTTTCGGGTCCTTAATGAGCCTACATTATATCATGAAATCCCAGATAAATCAAAAAAAGAAACAAGAAAAACACATTCAAGTACATACATGCAATATGATGCAAAAAAAAACAAGCCAAATTAAAATAATAAACAGGCAGGTGCCACTGGGTCGGCAACGTATCCCATAAAAGAAAAAGGTGGCTGGAATCCGCATATACATGCCCGATCTTCAATTTATACATCAATATAAAATGTATAATTAAGATATGGCGCACGGCATGTGCTACTGGTCCTCTTTACATGGTTCCCATGCTAAACACCTCGGAACCCGTGCCCGTATCTTAATTCTACTACAGGACTCTCCTAGACTCTTAAAAAAACATTAAAACATAAAGACTCAATCCTGCATGAAAAAAAGTGTCAGCAAAAAAGCTCACATGCAAATGATATATCATGAGCCATGCCTTAAAAGTGGGGGAGCTAATAGCACCTGCAAGCAAAAGAATAAGAAATCATTACTTGCTCCCCCATAGCGATACATGTGTGTGTGTGTATAAATATGCATGGCTCCCAGCAGAAGAATACCCTAACACACAACCATACACATGCAACATGCAATGACATCACAAACACAATGCAAAAGAAAGATTCATGTGTAAGGCAACCAATCCAACAGAGAACAATAGTCTGAAAAGAGGGTATACCGGTAAGGTAGTAACTCAAAGGTGGGCATGTCGTGACGACAACGACCCGAACAAATGGGTATGCTGAGGAGGGTAGTAACCCGAAGGTGGGCATGTCGTGACATCATCAGCCCAAAAAGTGTGTATGTCAGTAAGGCAGTGACCTGAAGGTGGGCATGTCATGACGGCAGCGGCCCGAAAAGAGGGTATGTCGGCAAGGCAGTGACCCGGAGGTAGGCATGCCGTAGCAGTAGGGGCCCAAAAAGAGGGTATACCGATAAGGTAGTGAGCCAAAGGTAGGCATGTCGTAGCGTTAGGGGCTCAAATAGAGGGTATGTCGGTAAGGCAGTGACCCAAAGTGCAAGTAGTGCAAGTGCAACGTCTAAATGCAAGGTGTAAGGTACAAGTGCAAATGCAAGGTGTGGAGTGCAAGTGCAAGTGCAATATATGACATACAATATGTAATATGCAAAACATATGCAAACAATGAGGTGCATATGACCACATCTGATAGTGAGCCACGTTCGTACTAACGACCACACTTAAGAAACCTGAGTGTTCCCGATTTTTTTGTATGTAAGGATTTATGAAGTTCACACCACTACAACATCAAAAACTTGATCCTTATATGAAAAGTAAGTTGTGTAATATATATATATATATATATATATATATATATATATATATATATATATATATATATATATATATATATATATATATATATATATATATATATATATATATAAATTATAAGCAACAAATAATCGGATTATACGCAAGTATACGTATCGTTATCAAGTAATAATTTACTTTCTATTTAAGCCCCAAATATCGATCCTACTAGGAAAGTGTAAGTTAGCAATGATAAATTTTAATAGGAAATTTATAGAAAATCAAATGAAATCACTGTCACTAATTTTGAATGTTGATATTTTAACTAAACTAAATTACTTAACTATTAGCAAAAATAGAAATGGTACTTTTAAATATTAAATACTAATCTAAGAACTACGTTTAGGTAATGAAGATTTCTTATGTGAAAAAGGATCATTCCCACTACAATGAAATTCTAGTGAAATGAGATCAGATAAATATTTATAATATGTATTATGTCAAATAAGAGAAGTTTTAATTCTCTACCCTGATACAGTGCATAGAAAATCATTGGCTAATCTTAGGTTTAGTCCCTAAATCTGTGGCTAGCCTAAGAGGATATCGGCTCCCACTCCAGACCTCTCACTTCCCTTCACCTGAAGGCTAAATCTCGCTTTAGTTTTTAAACACTAAGACCAAATTAGGGATTTTTGTCTGTCACCCTAAAGATTCTCCAATTTAACACCCAACAAAGAATATTTTATTATTTATTTGCACTTAATTTCATGAACAAATTTCAACTTCATGAAATCAACTGTGATCCTAACTCTGTTGTAGAACTCATACTCCATTTCCTAGATCATATGTTTCACAACATATTTAAAAAAATCAATTGGCCAGACTAAAAAGTAAATTAAGTTCCAAGTTAAAAAATCATCACAATTTATTTTATATTTAAATTTTGGCACATTCATTTTATCTCTTCATTTCACCATATCTCAAAGTAGGGGGAAAATAGAGGGAACTACTCAGAATTCATGAGAAAAATATGACAACACATAAATTTCATATATAAAATAAAATTCATACTACACTAAATAAATAAACAAACTTATCTGGAACTCTTTCTCAAAGCAAATCCTTTGTAGCCTTTCCTTAGAAATGTTGGAAGAAGAACTCTCTCACTTTTCTCCTTCTTCAACATTCTTATGGAAAGTTTCACACTAAATCTCACCACAAAAACTCTAAACTATGAAAGAAAAATCACTAATTTACTCCAATATGGTAGTGAAATGGAATGATGTGGAGTGAAAAATGAACGTAGAGGAGTGAAAAACGTAGAGGAGCCCTTTTTTTATGAAAATCGGCCCCAAATAGAGCCTAAGGTCGGTTCTCCAAGACGTGCCTCCAAAAACTCTTCAAGAAGTTGTCCAAATACATCAAACTTTCTAGAAATGGGTTCTGTACCACCTTTGGTGCTGTTGGCCCTAGTCTGACGCCATCGACACTGAGTAAAAATCTCCAACGTTAAATTTTTTTACGTACGCTAAGCATTTCTTCAAAAACTTAATTTTGACTCTGAATTTTATTTTTTTTCTTTTTTGCTTTAAGCCCTAAAAATCAACAACCTGCAAGAAAATATCAAAATACCTTCCATTAAAGTGCGATATCACAAAAAATGAGTATAAAACATGGGTCTAAAAATGCATATATTTTTGGTGTATCACTGAGGTTTAAACCCTTGGATATGCGGCACCGCCGCCTCTTGTTTTGGTGAGCAAAATATGGGGAGTTTCTCCTTGGATCTCTGAGGGGGAAACTCCCTACAGCATTGTGAAATGGGCTTGCTACAAAGCTTATCCCATTTCGTGAACTCCTCCAGACTTTGCAAAGTGAGCCAGCTACGAAGCTTCCTCGCTTTTCCAAGTCCGACCTCCCAGCTTCTCTAAGGTAAAAATAGGGAACCTAAAGCATAGGGAGTTAGGGACTCCAAACCATCAGGACTTTTGCTAAGGTTCACAACAAAAGGGAGACACTCGGCTTTACGAGAGGTGTTTGGTTATGTAGGAAAGATCCTAACCTAAATGATCGCTCTAGGAAATTGACAATCAATCACATAAGTACGTCAAAGCTCCAACTCACATTGGTGTACACACCCCATGTGGGCAATCAAATTGACATGCCTAGACACCACTAAAACCTAGGGTCAACTAGGAGTTAGGAAAATGTCATCACTGTGACGGTTGTAGACATGTTCTCTTTGGTTGCTCTAAGCTCGCCAACGTTCGATCCATGCTTCAGTGTACCTCGTAGAACATGCACAGGACAAAAAAAAGACCCAATGAGGGTAGGAGAGGAATCACTAAGGTATGCAAAGTACCTAAAAATAACTAATTTTATCATATGAAAATATAACCAAAGTGTACCTTCAAGAAAAGTTTGGATGCGTCGAGAGCTTGCTCTGATTCACCTCACAAAAGATAACACAGTGAGTGGGGGAATGCGGTGCAACAAGCTCATCCTTATTATCCTTGAAAGATAAAAGTGGCCTTAATAGATCATCAGCAAGCCCTCCAAGTGATTGCATACCATAAAAGATCCACTTGTGTTTGCATATATGTGGCAACATTCGTGCATCTATAAGAAATTTTGTCATTTAACAGTAGAGAAACATAGAAATGCTAAATCCAAACACTAGAAAGTAATGGGGCAAAGAGAGGGCTTCCAAATCACATGAGATCCACAAGTTCTTGTGCATCACCAAAGCTCCACCCATGTTTACATATATGGAGCCATTTCTTTACATATTAAAGCAGATTTAGAGCAGGATTTTACCCAAGTTTATCTTCCTCATCTGGCTTCATGATTTTAGGTAAAAGGCTGCGCGAGATCTGGGGTATTCTAGAGCAGATCCAACCACATGCCTTCAGCCTTCAGTGGGAAAGGAGGTGTTGCCCGGCGAGGAGCATCAGTCGGCTAACTTTGAACGTGGCGGTGAACTTTAGGACCGAAGGTATCGACGGGATTTGAGCCACGCAACATATTTTGGCGTTGAAGGAGGGATGCATGAGATGGTGGCGCTAAGTTTCACCGACAAGTAGGAGGAGAGTCTGACTGTCATTTGCTGGAGGAGTTCCAGCTTCTTCTCGCGGAGAACGACAAAGAGGAGGGAGTGTCAGGGAGTTCCACAGCTCCGAGGAGAGGTGCAGATGACTGGAAGAGTGACGACTGGTTGGAGTAGCATCGGCGGTGAGGCCAACGTTGATGCTGAAAGTGAGGGGAAGCGTGGTTGGAGGTCAGCTGCAGGAGTTTTTCATGAAACCGAGAGGGGGAGGAAGAGATTTGCAAAAACCAGAGAGAGGGAGAGAGAGGGTGTTTAGCTTTTTAAAAGGATATTATTTATATATATATATATATAATAATAATAATAAAAAAAATAATAATAATAATATAAATAAATAATAATAATAATAATAATAATAATATTGTTATTATTATTATCTCTCCTCATCGTTTTTATCAAACATGTCATAGTAGCGAAATGAATTTCTTCCCTGGATAAAATCAACATTTCGAGCGCGACCGCACTGTCTGTTTCGTCGTTTGGGGTCATTCAGATCACTTTTTCAGTAATTTGGGCCAAAATAATAATTTGTCCATTTTTACCCCGCCCGCAAAATCTTGGTGCAACGAGCGCCTTTTCCAAATGGAATCAATGTTTCAGACTCACTCACATGGTCTGTTTCGTTGTTCGGGGTCACCTGAATGAGCTTGCTGGTGATCGGGCCAATTCAAGCCAATTTTGTGCGCAACTCGACAAATAATATTTTTTTCAGCCTGATCGAAGTCGTCCGATGTGCATAATGTTGGTCGGCCTTTGCCTAAGCAAAAACCAAAGCCTAGTAGAATGATCCCGGCTATGTGCCCCTCAACATGTGTCGGTGGGTTTGAAATGGACGTCTCACAGTACAGGAGTTAACACATGCATCAAGCAATATTCTTTAGCACTTGAGTGAACACCCTATGCCTTATGACATCAAAAATTGATGCCAATAGTAGAAGCACGAGATGTAGAGGCACTTGAACTGCTAAAAAATTTACCTCTCCAGCCAAAGATTGAGTGATTTGAATAAGACTTCACATTAACACTTTTAATGGGCTTGAGTGGCTGCAGTATCTCTTCCCAGCTATCAAATCTAACACCTGCCTACTTGCATAATGAAAAACTAAGGATGCAAATCACAAACTTGCAGTAGTAACATCAAAGGCAGAACTGGTGATAGTATCATAAATTAGAGCTCCAATATCAATGGGTTCTAACTGTTGAATGCAATAGTTCAAGGTAGTTATATCTTGGGTCACTTCACTGAGGTGATTTGTTGGCAGCAGACGAGCATAAATAAAGTAGTGCCACGCCTTTGATGTGGCATCTATCTTAGACATAGGGAAGTTGTGTCTTCTTTTATTAGTAATCTTCCACAATCCTCTTCCACCAGTCAATGGCAATATAATCTCATCCAACTCCTCCTCATTCAGGCTATAGTTTGAATAAAAACATAATTTACTAGGGTGCAACTGATATAACAGATTTATTACCTCCAGAGAGAAAGGTACTTGTTTTCCTCGAACCATTACTCTATCTTCTTCAGCTTCAGGGAGATTTGCATAGAACTCCCAAACAACAAAAATAACAGGCACAATAGAAAAATAGCAAAAATGCTCCTACTGGACTCTTAAAACATTGCTTAGGAATCAATTTCCTCAACTATAGTGCATGGTCGATGAAATCAAGTCTTTTACTGCTCCACCTAGACTCTTAAAACATTGCTCAGAAATCAATTTCCTCAACTGTAGTGCATCGTTATATCAATCCTGAGCACTTGAACTAAAAAACTTATTTGAATCGAAATGAGCTTCCCTTTTGCTCCTCTTCATTATAAGGGCCATTTCTAAAAATTATTTAAAATTCACAATAAATCCCAAATTTAACTCTAAATCATTAAAATCAACTAAAAGCTTAAACTAACATTTCTAAGTATTTTCCATAGATTTTTCTCAAATTTTCACTGTGAATAGTGATTTTCGGTCAAATCCATAATGTGCTCAAAATACATGGTAAAAATCAAAAAATTTTACATAGAAGTGAAGCTCTTACCATAATATAATAAAATCTACCATATTTGGCTTGAAACTACCAAGAAATCTTCACTTAAGATGATGCCCTAGCTCTCAAACTCTCGAAAACCGAAAGTAGGAGATGAAGTTGGGGAAAAAATGGAGGTTTCCGACCCAAATTTTCACTTTAAACCATTCGTGAACCAGTTTAATTGAATCGACGTTTAAGCACGATTGGTTCGGGGCTTAGGTGCTTACCTCTTGATTTAGCCAACACTTAAGCATGGAGTCTTGGCGCTTAGGTGCCAATGCACAAATTTTAATATTTTTTATTTTAAGTAAAATGCACTTCTAACTTGTGAACTACTTCCTAACTGGTCTTATAAATCTTTAATAACTATTTTCCTCCCCTTCAACTCTCCTCTTCCTCAAGATTCTTCAATCTTAACTAATTTGATTCAACTTAAAATAACACAAAATTTCACATAAACAAACACTTATATTAATTCACAAACAATTACAAACATTTTCAATACATAATTTTTTAATCCAAATATTCTTGGATGAGATAGTTCTAAACACAAACACTAAACAAACATAACATTAAAAACACGTAAAACAAACTTAACACAACAAACAAACACTTAACACTAGCAAACACTAAGAACTTAATTCCACTCTCCTTTCGGTGGAATGAATCTTGGCCTATCATTAGTCTCTCCTTGGGCATTTGGAATATAAATCTAATAGAATGGATGGTGGTGAAGAACTCTGGTTGAGTCTTCTTCAATCCATTTGTTTATCAAATACATAACCTTGTCCACTTCTTGAACAAAACTGGTATGACTAAATTGCATCTTAAATTGCCATCAAATATTCTCCAGATGTGCATTAACTTCCATCACCTTTGCTTCAATTGAAGCCACATCACCCTCAATTTTAGTGATTTTCTCTGCTATCCCTTCGATACTAACTGCTAAGAAACTGTTATAAATCTTGCACACTTTAACTATTGAACTTCTTCATAGCTACCTCCTTCTTCTTCAAATTACTCTCCTAAGATGACCTCTTTCCAAGAACTCTCACTCTTCACTAAGAATTTAGGGTTAAAATTCAAGTGTGGTGACACTTCTCCTCGTACCCTTATATTTATAGACTTTAGATCACGCCTAAAACTACTAGACACATTCCTAGACCACTAACCCATGTTTAAACCCATTAAATCATGTTTAAACCTTCTAGTAATATAATTTAGTACTTTTAATAAACTGTCAAGCTTAAGCATCGAATGTTGGCGCTTAAGCATCAGTGCTTAATTTAGCATGGGTCAGCTTAACATCCAAAAACTCATTCTAACATATCTTAGTCATCATTTAAGGTCCTATAATCATTACTAAATCATTACATAATCAAAATAATAATAAATTTTCTAAATTAAACACAACAGCATAACGTTCAAAACAAACACACAGATAACTATGGGTTGCCTCCCACAAAGCGCTTGGTTCAACGTCGTTAGCCCGCCGTAACCAATGCTTTTTTTGGTTGACCCAACATCATAATATCATTCAATTTAAGTTGATCTCCTAAAAAATAGAGTTTCGACCTTTGACCATTCACCTTGAATATTTTCTCAGTTTTAGGATCTTTGATATCCACAACTCCATAGTGATAAACTTTTATCACAGCAAATGAGTCCATCCACCTGGACTTAAGTTTGTCTAGAAATAATCTTAACTTTGCATTATATAGTAAAACTTGTTGCCCTTGCTCAAATTTTTTAGTAATAATCCTCTGATCATGCCACATATTTATCTTTTTCTTACTAAATCTTAACACTCTCATAAGATTCATTCCTTATTTTTTCAAGCTCATTTAATTGCAATAGTCTTTTCTCACGAGCATCCTTTAAATTGTAATTAAATTCTTTAATAACCTAATATGCTTTATGCTCAAGTTCAATTGGTAAATGACAAGCTTTCCTAAATATTAGCTTGTATGGGGACTTTCCTATAGAAGTTATATATGCAGTCCTATAAGCCCACAAAGCATAGTCAGGTTTGACTGAACAATCCATTTTTGTTGGATTCACAGATTTTTACAATATTATTTTAATTTCACGATTGGATAATTCAGTCAAACCACTTGTATGAGGATGATAGTAGTAGCAATTCGATGGTTGATATGATATTTCTTCAATAATTTCTCCATCATTACATTTCTAAAATGACTTCCCCCATCAGTTATGATTACTCTCGGCATCCTAAATCTATAAAATATATTCGTTCTTAAGAACTTTGCAACACTTTGAGCATCACATTGAGGTAAAGCAACAACTTCTATCCATTTGGATGCATCTAATGCTAACAATATATATAAATTTCTGCAAAATGATATAAATGGTCCCATGAAATCTAATTCTCTAACATCAAATTTCTCCACTTCCAATACATAATTGAGGGGCATCTCATTTCTCCTAGAATATTGCCTACTCGTTGACATCAATCAAAAGTTTTGATATAAGAGGTAATATCTCTAAAGATTGTAGGCCACTAAAATCCAGATTGTAAAATTTTGTATGTTATTTTATCAACACCAAATTATCCCCCAAAACCAGAATTATGACATTTTTTGATAATTTCATAAGTTTCTTCTTAAGGAACACATCTTTAAATAATAAGATCCTTTGCTTGTTTATATAAAAATTGGTCATCCCAAAAATAAGTTTAGCTTCAGATAAAAATTTTCTTTTTTGTTGGTATGTCCTTTCATAGAGTATAATATCACTAACAATGAAGTTCACAATGTCAACATACCATAGAACACGCCACTCATTAACACTAAACAATTCTTCATCTGGAAAATGTTCATTAATTTCTTTTTTCAAAATAGAGTGGTTTTTCTAATTCAAGCCTGGACAAACGATCAACAATTTGATTCTCAGCTCCTTTCCTATCTACTATCTCAAACTCAAATTATTGCAAAAGAAGAATTCATCTTATCAGACTTCATTTTGCATCCTTCTTTTTCATTAAATATTTAAAAGCAGAATGATCTGTATGCACAACATCTTTAGTTCCAATTAACTATGATTTGAATTTATCAAAATCATATACTACTACTAATAACTCTTTCTCTGTTGCGGTATAATTAATTTGAGCTTCAATAAGAGTTCTATTAGTGTAGTAGATTACTTTGAAAATCTTATCATGTTATTCTCCTAAAAAAACTCCAATATCATAATCAGTTGTATCACACATTAGCTCAAAAGGTATTTCCCAATCTAATGAAACAATAACTAATGTAGTGATAATCTTCTTTTAATAACTCAAAAGCTTTAAGCACTCCTTATCAAAATTTAAAACTACATCTTTTTCAAGCAAATGACAAGAGGCTTAGCAATTTTTGAAAAGATTTTAGTATTTCGCTTGTAGAATCCAGCAAGACCTAAAAAACTCCTAATTTCCCTCACACTTATTGGGTAAGTTAAATTAGCGATCACTTGAATTTTTGTAGGGTCTACTTCCATACCATTTTCTGTAATCTGATTTCCTAAAAAAATTCCTCCTACTACCATAAATTAGCATTTTTCCTAGTTAAGGATTAAATTTATTTCTTTACAGTGCTTAAAAACTTTTGATAAATGTTCCAAACATGAGTCAAATGAGGCACTGAAAAAACATCCAAAAAAACTTCAATTCCTTTTCCAATAAAACATGGAAAATAGCCATCAAATATGATTGAAATGTAGCAGGGGCATTACATAAACCAAAGGGCATTCTTCTAAAGCAAATTTACCATAAGAAATGGTAAAAGTTATTTTCTCTTGATCCTTAGGAGCTATTTATATTCGGTGATAACCAATATATCCAGAAAATAAAAGTATTTATTCCCAGCTAGTTTATCCAACATTTGATCTAGAAAGGGTAGTGGAGAATAATCTTTCCTAATGGCAAGGTTTAATTTTCTATAATCAATGCATATTTGTCATCCTGTGACTTGTCTTATTGGTATCAACTCATCATGTTCATTCATAGTCACTCCTCCTTTCTTAGGAATGCGGTGAATTAGACTAGCCCATGCACTATCTGAAATAGGGTAGATAATTCCAGCATCTAACCAATTTAAAATCTCTTTCTTAACAACTTTAATGATAGGATTTAATCTCCTTTGATGATTAGCTCTGGGTTTATAGTTCTCTTCCATATGAATTATATGGACATAAATTGAAGGACTTATTTTTTTAATATCAACACTTGTCCATCCAAAGGCTTTCTTATAGTTTTTCAAAGTTTTCATTAAACTTATTTCTCTTCTATCGTTAATTTTAAGGCTATTATAATAGGTAATGTAGAGGAATCACCTAAAAAGGCATACTTTAACTGTTTAGGAAGTAACTTCAACTCAAGCTCAGAAGGTTTTCAATCGATGGATAAAAATACTTATCTTTTTCTGTGGTGTCCAAAACTTCAAAACTTTCTCAAACATAATTTGAATATTCCTTGAAAAATCTTCAAATTGATATATTACCTCCTCTTGCTCATGTTCCAACTCTTTCATTTTATATTTCTCTTCAAAAGTTGTTTTAAAATGGAATTCACTTAAATATCTTATCACATCTATTTTATAACATTCATCATCTTTACCTTTTGTATGGTATTTCGTTGATTTGGAAATATTATACGTCAGTATCTGATCATTGACGTGCATAGTTAATTCCCCTTTCTGCACATCTATCATTGTTCTTCTTATAGCTAGGAATGGTCTCACCAAAATAATAAGTATCTCCTTATCTTCCTCCATATCTAGCACAATGAAATCAATAAGAAAGATAAATTGATTCACTTTCATTAAGAGATCTTCTATAACTCCTTTAGGATATGTTATTGAATGATCTATTAATTGCAGAGTTATAGTAGTAGGGTATATTTCTCCTAATCCCAATATTTTAAATTTTGTAATGACATAAGGTTAATTCTTACACCTAAATCACATAAAGCTTTCCCATAAAATTTGTCTCTTATTGCACATGGAAATGTGAAGCTACCAGGATCTTTAAGCTTTTCAGGAAGATTTTTTCTGAATTATAGCACTACAATCCTCACTAAGTGCAACAATCTCATTATCTTCAAACTTCATTTTCATGTTAAGAAAATCCTTCATAAACTTCACATAGCTTGACATTTTTTCTAAGGCTTCAGCAAACGAAATATTAATTGTAAGCTTCTCAGGGATTTTCATAAATTTTAAAAATTGTTTATCCAACTTTCGTTGAAGAAGCCTCCAAGGAAATGAAGGTGGTGGTTTTTCTAAGTCAATTTTAAGTGGAGAAATATACTCTCTAACCCATTCAGG
Source organism: Phalaenopsis aphrodite (assembly GCA_003013225.1). Lineage (NCBI taxonomy): Eukaryota > Viridiplantae > Streptophyta > Magnoliopsida > Asparagales > Orchidaceae > Phalaenopsis > Phalaenopsis aphrodite. The sequence continues at coordinate 1,052,331 of NEWO01000072.1, forward strand.
GCGTCCTCTTCAGGATGTTTAATTTCTTTTCTCTCTACTTCAGTCTCTTTTTGAACTCTACCTTCTAATTCTCTTCCACTTCTAAGTTGAACGGCTTTTACTTGCTTTTTATTCTGGTTTTTGGGATTTACTTCTATATTGCTAGGAAGTGTTCCTTGGGATCTATTACATAATAAGTTTGCTATTTGTCTCAAATGATTATCAATATTTCTAATTATAACTACTTGACTTTGTAACTGATTTCTCATTTGTAACACCACTCCTCTATAGACAAATTTTTCTCCTTGAATTATGGATTACTATTAAAACATGGAGGATAAGTAGATTTATAACTACTATTCCCTTGGTTTTTCCAGTTTCCCAATGGATTTACTTGGTTGTTCTCTCATTGCTGATTTTACTACCCGAAGTATTATTCTAGTTAAAGTTGTGATGGTTCTTCCAACCTGGTTTATAATAGTTTGAATATGGGTTATTATGTTTGTTGTTTATGGCATTCAAATTTTCTATTGATGCTTCAAAATCTACCATTTGACCTAATCAATTTTCTTCAATCATTGCAATTGGTTGAGAAAAATTCATTCCAAATTAGTCTAACTTCCTTGAAATTGCAGAAACTTGATTTGATAACATTGCAAAAGCTTTAGATTCATGAATATTGACTACTTTCTTATGATTTACTCTTTTATAAGGCCATTGAAATTTATTAATAACCATCTCTTTAATTAAAGCATAAGAATCATGAAATGATTTTGACATCAATGAACCACCACCAGCATCGATGATAGATCTAAGAGATCCAATTAATTCATTATTAAAAATTTGATATATTAACCAATCTGGTATAGCATGATGTCGACACTTTCTCAGTAGTTCTTTAGATCATTAACATTCTTCATAAATAGATTCCCCTTCATACTGACAAAAAGATGTAATATCATTTCTAAACTTCACAGTTTTTTATGGTGGAAAATATTTAGCAAGGAATTTTCGCTAAATCACCCCAACTTCTGATAGATTCAGACGCTAACAAATATATCCATATCTTAGCCTTATCCCTCGGTGATCTTAGCCTTATCCCTTAGGGAGAAGGAAAAATTTTAATTCTTATAGCATCATCTGATACACTATCATATTTAAATGTAGCATACAATTCTAGAAACTTGGCAAGATATAAATTTGGATCTTCAGTTGGTACTCCCCCAAACTTATTATTTGAAACCATTTGGATAATAGCAGGGTTAAGTTAAAATGAATTAGCCACTACAGCGGGTTTTTTAATACTACAATGAAGTTCATCCACTGTATGATTTATATAATCTCTTAATGATCTAATCTCTTGATTAATTTCAACATTTTTATTATTTTGATTTGTCATTTCTTAAATTTTTTGATTTTTTCCAGTAATTTTTATTTTTTTTAATTTTCTAATAGTTCTCTCTAATTCAGAATCGTAGGGCACTAGTCTTGCAGAACTTGAACTATGCATACATTACTACGAAACACAAAACACACAAACAAGAACTTTATATAAATACAACACTACAATACTCCTATAATAAATCTACAAGTTTAAATAAAACTTTATTAAAATAGAAATTTGCTTTCTAAAAATTTCTTCAAAAGTTTTGTATTTTTTTTGTTTATCCTCGATAATGGCGCAAAAAACTTGATCCCAAACTTTTTATAAGTCAATGCGATGTACGCGATTATATTCTTGATTTTGCCTTACTTATAATCCTTACTTTGCAATGGTGCCAAAACTTAATCAACAACAATAGGTAGGCACAAACTTGACTTTGAATAAAATAAGAATACAATTATTATATTTATATATGAGATACTACGCAAGTATACGTATTGTTATCAAGTAATATAATACTTTTTGATTAAGCCTCGAATATTGAACCCACAGGGATAACTATAAAATGCAACTACAAATCATGAGAAATTAGATAACAAGTTCTACTTAGCAAAATATTCTTACTCAAACTCTAGATGTTATAATAAGAATTAAAGTTTGATTCTTTTTGTAATTTTTTTATAATTAAAAATAAAGTAAACAACTAACTACACTTAACTAGATACTTGTAAGGTGAAGGAAATATAAATAAAATAACTTTTTCCTTATCTTGAATCAGTAAAAAGTATAGGATTTATGTTGTGGAAGTATTGTATATGTGTTATGTCAAATAGGAGCAATAATATTTTGTACCCTTACTAGAGATGCTATAAAGAACACTGACTAATTTAATGTTTGAATAGTTTTGAAGATAGGTTATGTAAGAAAGATACTAGCTCTCACTCCAGATTTCCCTCTTCTCCCTCCACATGAGGGCTAACATCTCGTATCAAAACCTAAAATTATAAATTAAGTTGGGGGCTTTAGCTTATCACTCTAAAAACCTCTAATTCTACACCCTTCAAAGTTTATTTTCCTATTTATTTGCACTCAATCATATGAATTACATTCTCACCCATACAATTTCATGTGATCTTACCATATTTTGACTGAGACAATATCATCTCGGATCTTACATTTTCTAACAATAGGTATGAACATATTAATTGGCCAAATCAAGAAGTAAATGAAGTATAAGGTTTAAAATCATCACAACTTCTTCCAACGTTAAAGACTAATACTTCACACAACTTCCATCTAATACTTAATCACTTATCATTTTAAGGACAAAGCTAAAGAAAACTGTTCAAAATTCATGGAGAAAACACAACCACACTAAAGTTTAAAAGTAGAAATCATGCAAACAAATAAAAAGTCTAATTTAAAACCAAATGCAGTCACAAAAATAAAAACTTATCTCAATCCTCTCCACCAAATTCTTGAAGTTTGTTTAAATCTCTTTATTCACTTACAATAGAAACTACAACTTAAAATAAAAATAAAAGTAGTGGCGGCGATGGCCGCATGTGGGCGACTGAAATGGGGGTTGGGCTCTCTCTTCTCTTCAATCCAAGTCTTCTTTTATAATTTTCCAAAAGGTGCATTCAAAATCTATCCACATTCAATGAATCTTCTAGAAGTTGCCTCATTTCAAAAGCTAATTGAATGAATTTTTGTGTTCATTAACTAATTCCCACATTTTCATCAAGGGTTGCTTCAAACACCTCTTCAAAAATTAATCTAAATTCATTGAATCATCAAGTAACTACTTTTGGAGCTTAAGCGCAAGGTACTGGGTGTTTAGGCACGACTATCTCTATTTCACTAGTGCGTAAGCACTAGTCCTTGGTGCTTAAACGCTTCAGTTCAATTTCACACCTTCTTCATTTTTTTCTCCAAATTTGATCCTTTTTCACTCCTTTCACCATTTTTTATTCATTTGATTGTTCCTGAAAGAAAAACACACAAATACGTCTCATTAAAGTATAATATCTCAAAAATTGGTATAAAAATGTGTACATAAAGACTATATATTTTAGGTGTATCACCAGCCTACTGAAGTTCTTGTTGTTGTGGATTCTGGCGTCTCTGGCACCAATTCAGGTGCTTTTGAAGCCGCTTCTCTGTAAAATGGTGCCTTTGGCACTAGTTCCTGGTGTCACTAGTGCCAACTCTCTAGAGGATGGTGTCTCTGGAGCCAGGATGCTGAAATGCTCCGTTTTGACTCCAAATTTCTTCCTTTTTGCTTCTTTTTTCTCCAATTGCCTAAAATCAAAAACCTGCAGCAAAACATGAAAATACCCTTCTTTAAAGTGCAATATCACAAAATTTAAGCATAAAATGAGTACATAAAATTGTAGATTATTTTGGTGTATCAAAATCCCCCAAACTTAAATCTGACTTATCCTCAAGTGACTCTTTTACTATATAAAAATATGACTTATGACAGAGACTAACAAATAAACTTCTATAATTCAGTTTAATAAATATAATAATATAACTCAAGAAAAAATTTTAACAACTTTAAGTTAAAACTAAAAGTATAAGAACACCTAGTAATCAAGTCTAAGAATTCTGAATCTCCATTCATTTTAAGAAGAATTGTAATTTGTCATATCAATGATACTTAGAATATCCATATGAAAAAAAATTTCATGAAAACCTTATTATTAAGGATGCTAATACTCAGATACAAGTTTAGAAAATGTAATAAAGCTTTTTTTCTTAAGTTGATTCAAGTGAAGCCAATTTTTTATCAAACATCTCCTCAAGCTTCTCTTTACATATTTTTCTTTTCTTTGTCTATTATTTTCTCTAGGTTCATTTTCAATCCTTTCTCTTTTTTCTTTTTTAAGTAAGGAATACTATATATAGATAGCATTTAATATTTATGAACTTCGCTATCCTCTTCTCAAAGTTAAAACTTCTTACAAAGCTTTCTTCACTTTATAAATTCCTATTATCTTTGAAAATGTTTCATAAAGTCTCATTCTTTTCTTCTTACATGAAGCTCTAAGATTCTTAATACTTCAAAAATACTTTTTTTTAATTTAAATAGAAAAACATAGACTTATTCTTTCATACTAAATATCTTAACTCTAGAATTGACCTTCATTAAATTTACCATAATATTTACAAACAAAAATATAGTTATTTAAAGTTAAACTCCAATATCCAAGGTCATGTTAAATTAATTTTAACAATATAGCTAATTGCAGACAAATTAAATTTAGTTTACTTCTATTAAAGAAAATTTTCTTTCGCATAAAATTAAATTTTTAAATAATAAATAAAGCATGTAGAATAAAAATTTTGTACGTGAAAGAAAATAGTAAATGCATAAAAATAAAACTAACCTGTAGAGGATTCTAAATATGAAACTTGGCTCTGACATTTTGGAGGTACTAATTTAAAAAGTATAGGCTTTAAAGAATTAAATGAATATATCAAATGATTTGCTAGGAAAAATAAATTAAAAACATAAACAATAAATTAAAGCAACTAACAATGCCGAAATAAAAATCCACAATTTACAGCTAAGTATACAGACAAGTTATATAGGTCCACAAACCAAACACATAAATTGTTCCAACTCATATCATCAAAAATAAAACAAAAAAATAACAGCAAATAAAAATAAACAAAACCCTAAAAATTTTACTCCTCCTCCTCCTCCTCCTCCTCCTCCTCTTCTTCTTCTTCTTCTTCTTCTTCTTGCACATAATGCGTGAAGCTGGGGCATGTAGGAAACTCTAAAGCGTGATCACCCCTCAGAAATCTAACAATTTCCTCTTCATATATAATGTCATGTTGTATTATTCTCATTTGATAATCATCATTATGAGAATTTCTTGATTCCAAATCACCTATTATTTTTTGCATTACTATAAGATCTGATTGTTAAATCATTAACCGTTCCATAATATTTTCTAGTGAAACAGAACTAGAAGTAGATGGACAACCTAAACACATAAAACACATGCAATTTTCTAACCTAAAATTTCACAAACAACTCAAAACTCAAATTTAAATATATAATCCAAATGATTACAAACAAACATTTTTCAAGCCAACACATCTAATTCAGCGTTGAAATCAAGCCAACAAACTAGCGTTGAAGCCTAAATATCAAACATTTAATAAACAACACATATAAGGTTTCAATATAAAAGTAAATGAAATCCAACATAAACAAATAACACATTGTCGGCAATTATTTCGGGTTGGTTTGTGGGGTTGCCTGTAAGAAGCTGTCGATCACCGGAATTGAAATCACGTCACCCGCTTCGGAAGGACGTTGAAGTATGAAATCAAACTGACCCCACATTTTTCATAGTTTAAAATGAAAGAGCACTGTACCTCAAATCGTGTATCTATCCCGAAGGATAAACACAAGAATTGAGGGTGAGGCTCGATCAAATAAACTAAGGAAAGTATGACGTCCGTCTGGTCTGTGAAACCTTTGTATTTGCCGACAAGTTCCTCTATTTAATATAAAGAATTAAATAGGGTTTATATTATGCTAGGTTCGGACATGCTTCCTATAAGGGAAAGCCCCTATAGTTAATTACATCTTAAATTACGAAAGCTACCTAAGAAAACTCTCAATAAAAATCAAGAAATATTATCCTTAAGGAATTTCAAAGGGTAGGACTCTTCAACGAAATCGGATGCAGAGGTGTGAAAGGGGATTGATTCAAATTTGGAACATTTTATTGTAGAATCCAAAGGAAGAGGAACTATGGGATGTCATGGATCCAGAGGAGAACCTCAGTGACTTCCCAAGCTATCCTAATGTTTGGCTTCAGTTTTGAGGAGAAATATTTAGGTGTTTCATCCTACCAATTTTATTAGTTAGGGCTTACATTTGTGTGAAATGATCACACAAATAGCCTGGAAGATGTGAGGATTTAGGTCGTGACAAACGACAACCTCAGAATCCTAAGACGAGTTAGGGCTTATATTGTATAGCAGGGCTATGCAAAGACCTAAAGATAAAGTGAGGATTTACGTTGCATAAGCAAGCAACCTCGAGGTCCTATGGCTTTTTTGTTTAGGTCTAAGGAAGGAAGATTGGTTTAGCTGGTGAAGATAGGTTTTTCTGTTGAAGATGGTCGTGCTGCCCATCATGCTAGCTCCAATCTCCTTCCGCGGTGAGTTTGAGTTATCTAGTGTGCCAAGTTATAATATCAAAGCCATATGGTTGAAGTTCTTTAAATTTTATGAGGGCATATTAAAGTTGATTAAAGCGACACCGGTTAGGATCCTACGGTTCCCTCGTTCTGGCATCACTATTTTCTATTGGATTCACTTAGTCCAAATGAACTTATCAAACCCAACTTAATGAGTTTCATAATTTCATTTAAATCGTGGGAAGCCTCGTTAGCAACCGTAGGTTACCTCCTCTGAGAGATTCTCGATCATCCGATAGAGACGTCTTTATTTAGTTGTAATTGTAGTTTT
>NEWO01000072.1:1083415-1110809 GCA_003013225.1 Phalaenopsis aphrodite
TTTCTAGTCTTGAGATCTTCAATATTAACAACTCCATAGGGATAGACTTTTACAATTATGAATGGCTCTATCCACCAAAACTTCAGCTTTCCAGGAAATAATTTCAATCAAAACTTCTTGTCCATGCTAAAATTCTTATTTTATTATCTTCCGATCATGCAATTCTTTCATTTTTAATTATCATAAGATTCATTCATAATTTCTCCAAGCTCATTCAGTTGTAATAATCTTTTCTCAGCAGCATCTTTTAAATTAAAATTAAACTCCTTAATAGCCTAATAAGTTTTATGCTCCAATTCTACTAGTAGATGACAAGTCTTCCAAAAAATTAATCTATATGAGGTTCCTACGAGCATCTTATAAGCTATCATATAAGCCCATAATGCAATATCTAATTTAGCAGACCAATTCATTTTATTAGAATTTACAGTTTTCTAAAAAATTCTTTTAATTTCACGATTAGATAATTCTTCTAGACAACTTGTCAGGGGATGATAAGCAGTTACAATCCTAGGTATAGTATCATATTTTTCCATCAAATTTTCAATTCAATTGTTTTAAAAGTGAGATCCTCCATCAATAATGATTATTCTCTGCATTTCATATCTTGTAAAAATGTTTTTGATTAAAAATTTTGAAACACTTCGAGCATCACATCGAGGTAAAGTTATATATATATATATATATATATATATATATATATATATATATCTGTATATCTCCAAATGAAGATATAAATGGTCCCATAAAATATAATCCTCAAACATCAAAGATTTCAACTTTCAAAGTAAAATTTAGGGGCATTTCATTTCTTTCTGAAATATTGCCTACTCACTGACATCGATCACTTGTTTTTATATATATATTAGCATCTCTAAATAGAGTAGACCAATAAAATCCAGCTTGTAAAACTTTTTAAAAAGTTCTATCAATCTCAAAATGGACAATTTATATCTAAAATTTGGAAATATATATATTAATTGCAGTGGACTATGTATCGGTAAAATTTTTGCTCCACATAATTAAATGTTTGCATTATTTATACAAATATGGGTCATCCCAAAAGTAAAATTTTGCATCATAAAGAGAATTTTATCTTGTTGCTTTGTCAAAAAATATGTTAAAATACCACTAACAATGAAGTTCACAATATCAGTATACAACAATATTTCTCATTCTTTAATAGTACAAATTTGTTTATCAGGAAAAGTTTCATTAATTTCTCTTTCAAGATCAAATGTTTCTTCTTGTTCTAGCCTATATAAATGATCAGGAATTTGATTATAGGATCATTTCCTATATAATACCACAAAATTAAAATCTCGCATCAGAATTACCCATCTAATTAACTCGGTTTCACATCCTTCTTTTGCATGAAATATTTTATAGCAAAGTGGTCTTGTTGACCTCAGTTTTGGTTGAGGTTTAGTCTTTGCTCTTTAGTAGCCTAGGGTCTAGGCATTGGAAATTCCTGTTGAATATTCCTAGAGGACTAGAAAAGGAACCCTCAACATTAGAAACTCTAAACCATTCTTTGCTCAACTTGAAGTTCTACATATTGGTCTTAACCTCTAGCACTTAGTAGGTGTGGTCAATATGAGGAAGCTCAAGGGGAATCCCCATAAGACTGTCTGGCCTTAAGGTTAACCCTGAGTGTTGGTTTGAAGCTAGTTCACTCACTTTCACTCACTTTCACTCATAACCCTAAACCCAAAAATTTATTGACTTTGATCCCTTGATCTTTGGGAGACGCGTGTAGATGATCCCCTAAACCCAATAGCCCTAAGCTAGAGTTTAGTTAAGACCAGTACATAGAGGACCCAAGTGGAGATTCCAATGGTCCATGGCTCATATAGGGTGGTTAGCACCTCAATTTCACCAAAATATCCAACTTAGCCTTTTGCCCCACAACCTACCCAAATTACCTAAATACCCCTAAACCCTAAACTTGGCCAAAATCCCCAATTTCACCCAAAATACTAAAATATGTTCAAAAATCCTTTCAAACCATTTAAAACTACCCAAATTACTCAAAACCACCAAAAATTTCTTAAATTACCAAAAAACCATCCAAAATTACAAAAATACCCTTGGTGGCCCAAACTTTCCCAAACCCCTCAAAATCATTTCAAATGTTCTCGAAACCAATTTGAACCCTTCAATTAAACCTAATTTGATCAATTTGACCAACTTTGACCAAAAGCCTCATATTGCCCTTAAAGGCTCAATTTCCCCAAATTCACCCCAAATGTCCATCAATTTGACCCCAATCTTCCCCAATTTCAATTCTAAACTCAAATTCACATGTCTATGATAATATCAAACCAAATTCAAGTCCAATTGACCCACTTTTGAGTCCAATTTCAACCCAAATCAAAAAGCCCCAATTTGTCCCAATATAAAAATCCCACTAAGTTGAACCCTTAAATCTATCCAATAGCCTCAATTGTGCATTATAAACTCTTTGAAATGTTCCCACACATGAAATTGTACCTTAAATTGGCCTTGATCAAGCTTCAATTTCATTTAAATTCAACCTAAGTCCAAACCCCAATTTTCTTCAAATTAACAATGTGTCCAAATGTCACCTAATTGAATGCCCAAACCCCAAAATTGAAACCCAATTGATGTTGAGAACTCTTCATGATATTTCCCCAGACCATTTTAAAGCATGACTTTACATTTAACCCAACTCTAGCCCAACCTAAACTCAAGTCTAACCCAACACCCTCAAAATTGACCAAATGTCAAAATCCCTCAAGTTGAACCTCCAAATCAATTCAAAATCTTCAAAAATTTTCTAAACTCCTTATGACCATCATACAAACCAAATTGATCAATAAATTGGGCTCAATGTCTTACCTAGCCTAACCCAAACCCAACTTCAAGCCAATTTAACTCAAATTGAACCCATGCACCAAATTTGACTTAGCCATGCTAAGATGACCAAATTAATGAAGCCACAACCACTAGATTGACCCTAGTTACCAAACTAGACCCACTTAGCCCACCACAGGTGAGCTATGGACAAAAGGTCCCCTAAATCAAGAGATTTATTTCCTAAATTGCTTAAGACAGATATTTTTGCCAAAACCCATCACCATCCCAAATTAATTATTGTGACAAATTACCCTGAGGTTTCTGAGCCACCTGAGCACCTCCTCTGCCATGGCCAGCTACCCTAGTAACCAGAGGAGCCAAAACTAAGAGCCCCCATGCCTAAATTGAAACCCAACTCACCCACCTTAGCTGGTCATTTCTAATTGGCTTTAGCACTTTGAAACCCTCCACATCTGCATCATTTAACACCCACTAATTGGCTCTAAAAGCCACCCCAAGCCATTTTATTTATACCCTCTCCCATGTCCAAAAGGGGGAGAGATCAAAAATCCTTGGAGACACTCTACCCAATTGCTCTCAGACACTCTCCGAGAACTCCTAAGCCCATTGCAACCACTTTACCCCTCTGGTTCACACTGTGAGAGCTCAATTTTGAGTTCAATATTTGTCCTAAAATCAGGAAAGATCTCCCCACACTTCCACAGTTCACCAAACTCTAATTAACTATACACACACCATCCCCATAGTGAGAAGAGTTGATTCTCCTAGAAGTTCCATCACAGAGAGCCCCTAGCATAGACTTTGATCAACACCTGAAATCAAGCTTGGTCAAAAACATGATTAAACAATTCACCAGGGCATGAGGCTTCATCTAGAGGTTTGTTGGACCTAATCTAAGCTACCACAACCATCTGATTGAGGTCTCCCCTCATAGACAAATGTATTGAGCTCTATCCCTAACCCGAGCTTATTTTGATTCTCCATGCGTATTTACTACATTTCATACCATATAAGTTATATATTGTATGTCTTGAGTAAAAAAAGGTTTAGAAATGAACCCACATGATTTGGTTGAGTCTAGATGAAGATCTTAAGGTTGGATGAGTGGATGGAGCAAAAAGGTGGGCCGTGTGGCAGCTGAGGTGGATGACAACGTCAAATGGCGGAGCGACGTGTGTTAGCTCAAAGCCGTCATAGGATGAGGTGGCGTCGTGTGTTTAAGTAGAAAAATATGGATTTTTTTTACTTATTTGAGTGTCTGATCTTCAAAAATTCTTATCTTTCTCTAGAAAAATCATAAAAAAAATAAAAATAATGTGGACCAAAAATAAAAATTATTTGCTAAGTATATGATTTTAATTAATTAAATAATTTTTGAGGTATTTAAATTTATTATGATTAAATTCTAATCACCATGGCTTTAAATTTTAAGGGTTGGTTTGACATGATAGAGGGCACCTACTCTAATTTTTCCAAAATCAGAAAGCACCTCTGTGCTTCTAACCCTAATTTTTAAACCTAAGTGACTACTTAGACTTTATTTAATCATATAAATTAAAATATTCCTCAAAAAATGATGGGATCAATTTTGTTAGGCTTCCTATGGTCAGAGGAGCTTATAAAAAATATTTTGATGATTTGAATAAATTTGTATATTTTTGTTAGTATTTAAATAATTTTTTACCTTATATTAATTTATTTAAATTAAATATAAATAAAAAATTGACAAAATCAATTCCACATTGTTTTTAAAAATCATTTCAACTCATTGTAAAAATTTCAAATTTATTTAAGTTGATTTGGCCATTAAAGTGGATTTTGTAAGTAAAAATAGTATTTTTGCACAAAATAAATTATATTAAAAAATAAGCTTAGAAAAATTATGAAAACCAGATTTTTTGAGTTCCTTGTGATTAGGGACATTTAATAAAAATAAAATCTATTTTTGTGAAAATATTTCATTTTTAAAGTATACTTTAAATTAAAAATAATTAAAATAATCAAAAAATTTTTAAGAAAAAAGAAATAGTTCAAAATGTGTGCAATTATTCTATTGTCACTTGAGACCCCTTAAAATATTTTTCCCAATTTTTCTAAATTAAAGATAATTTTTTTAAGGCCTAAAATGTATTTTTCTTATTTCCTCAATAAAAGAATTATAATAAATTAAATATAAATCATAAAAATATAAAATTTGTTCATTTGAGTTTCTTGGATTTATGAGGGTTTAATAAAAATTCAAAAGTAATTTTTTGAAGATTAAAGCATATTTTTGTATTTAAATAATCATTAAAAATGACCTTTAACTAATTGTAATAATTACAATATTATTTGAAAAAATAATGAAATTTTTTCTAAGTATTAATTAAACTTAGGCAAACCTCCAATAATTTTCCCATAAATTAAAACTTCATTTTGATTAATTAAATAAATTAACATTGAAAAATCATATTTTTAGGTTAAAATAATTATTTTAAAATAAATCAAATTTTGAAAAATCATACTTTCCTCCCTAATATTTTAATTAATCAATGGATATGATACTCAAAGATTTTCAAGGTCATTTGAATTTTCTTTTTAGAATTATAGGGTGAGGAGCCCCAAGGGCATTGTACTAATTTTAGGTTTTGGTGCCTTAATCAGAATTTAGGGTTAACCATTGGGGGATGGGTAATTTTGATCTTTAATAAATATATTGGATGACTTAAATGCAATGAGATTAAAAGATAGAAACTCACTTATCACCTTTTATAATATCAACAAAATCATAATTTCGCTAATCTTCATGACTTGGAAGTCAACCAAGACTAGATGATTCTTAAGTGATGGGCTTAAGCTAAGAAGATGATAATTCACTTATCTTAAGCCTAAAATTCATGATGATGTGATCTTTCAATAAGAAGATTTGCCACTTAAACTAAGATTTTAACTACCAATATTCTCCCCCATTATGATTGTTAAAAGCTTGGTGGTGACCTAGGCTCGATGTCTAAACTCAATTGATTGGATTTAAAAGATAATATGATTGGGGATTAACACCTTTTTAAGCACTCCAAGCCCATTTGTGATGGGCACCAAATCTTTAATGACTTGAGCTTGCCTTAGGGGTGTTCATCTATATAACTTTTAGTAAATTATCAAATTGATTAAGTATCATATCCTTGGGATAATTAAATTATCAAGTTTCACTGGGCAACGGGTAGTCATACTCTAAGCTCAGATGAATAATGGAACAATTTGATAAGTTCAAATAATGAACTTTTCACTAGCAACGGGTAGTCATACTCTAACATTGGATGATTAGTGGAACAATTTGATAAGTTCAAATAATGAACTTGAAATGATTCAAGAGATCGTCAAAGTAGTTCCAGGTCATTCCTCAAACACTTTGAAATCTTTTGAGTATTTTGAAGGGCAAATTGAACTTACCATATTTTGTTCTAAAATCACCCACTAAGAACATTGGAGGCTCAATAAAGTCATAACTTGGAGTTTAATAGCTATACCTTCATCTACTTTTGCAATTTAAATTCATTACAAGATTATATATACACTACCAGAGCTAATCTTTCAGGTAGAAGAACGAGAAGAATCAACAGGTACGCTTTTAAATTATTGCATTTACCTTTCTGTACTTTTTGTATCGAACTTGCATGTTAAACAACGACGTCACCCTGCATGTCAAAACCAAAACTGTTAGAATAGCCACACAACTAAAACCAAAATTTAAAAATTTAACAAGATAAAATTCACCTCCACAAACATTCAAAATATAAGACAACTAAAAATTTAATCATAAACAAAATAAAACAAAAATAGCAACTAAATTAAAATGTCTCTATCGGATGATCGGGAACCCCTAGGAGGAGGTAACCTACGACTGCTAATGAGACATCCCATGGTCTAAATGAGAGTATGGAACTCATTAAGTTGAGTTTAGTAAATTCATTTGGACTAAGTGAATCTGAAAGAAAATAATAGTGACAGAACGAGGGAATGGTAGGATTCTAACCGGTTTAGCTCTAATCAACTTTAATATTCCCCATAATATTTTATTAACTATAAATTTAGGACATTTGACTTGGCATCAAAACTTGACACACTAGAAAACTTAAAATCGCTATGATGAGAAGCTTGGAGCTAGCATTATGGGCAGCAAGACCATCTTCAATAGCAAAACATGTGTTCCTTAAAATTAAAAAACCAAGCCATAAGACTTCGAGGTTATTTGTTTATGCAACATAAATCCTCAAATTTTCCTTAGGCCTTTACATAATCATTTTGTGTAATTTAAGCCCTAACTCGCTTTAGGATTCTGAGATTGTCATTTGTTATAAACTAAATCCTCACATCTTACAGGCTATTTGTATGATCTTTTCACATGAATGTAAGCCCTAAATTAATAAAACCAGTTGGATGAAACATTTAAATAATTTCTCGTCAAAACTAAAGCCAAACCATAGGATAGCTTAGGAATTCATTGAGGTTATCCTTCAGATCTGTGACATCCCCTAGTTTATGTTCCTTTGGATTCCACAATAAATGTTCCAAATTTGAGTCATTCCCCTTCACACCTCTTTGTCTGATTTTGTTGAAAAGTCATATTCTTTTGGCCTCTTTGAAGAAAATATCCCTTAATTTTTATCGAGAGTTTTCTTAGATGACTTCAGTTATCTAAGATATAATTAACTATAGGGGCTTGCCCTTCTATGAAACTTTTCCGAACCCAGATTAATATAAACCCTATTTAATTTTTTATATTAAATAGGAGAACTTGTCGGCTTATAATAAAATGGTTTTTGCAAACCAAATGGATGTCATATATTCCTTAGTTTATTTGATCGAGCCTTACCCTCAAGTCTTGTGTTTATCTTTAGGGATAAATTCATAGCTTGAGGTGTAGTGCTCTTTCATTTAAACTATGAAGGATATGAGATTAGTTTGATTTTATATATACTTTTAACCTATATATATATATATATATATATATATATATATATATATATATATATATATATATATATATATATATATATATATATATATATATATATATATTAAATGTCTTTCTAAAGTGGGCGACGGGCTTTCGATTCCGACAACCAACAGCTTCCAACAGGTAACTCCTCAACTTTTTAGTGTCGACAAGTCAGTATGCACAACACATTTAACTCTTATTAGATATGACCTAAACTTATCAAAAGCATAAATAATGGCTAATAACTCTCTGTTAGTAATGGTATAATTAATTTAAGCATCATTGAGAGTTTTACTATCATAACATATAACTTCAAAAATTTTGTCATATCTCTACCCTAAAACAACTCCAATTGCATAATCACTTGCATCACACATTAGCTCAAATGATTTCTCCCAATCTGGTGAAACAATTATAGGAGTAGGGATTAATTTTTCTTTCAATGTTTCAAAGGAATCATGGCACTCTTGATTAAAATTAAATTTTGTATCATTTTCCAAAAGTTGGCATAAAGGCTTTGTAGTTTTTGAAAAATCTTTAATATACCGCCTGTAAAAACCAGCATGTCCTAAAAAACTCCTAAGTCCTCTTATAATAGAAGGGTGAGGTAGGTTAGCTACAACTTGATTTTTTGTCAGATCTACTTCCATGTCATTTTCTAAAATTTTATGCCCTAGTACAATTCGTCCTATAACCATGAATTAACATTTTTCCCAGCTTAATACTAAATTTGTCTTTCTATATCATTTTAGAACTTTTTCTAAATGATTTTGACATATTTTAAATGAAGTTCCAAGCATACAAAAATCATCCATAAAGACTTTTATCCCTTTTTCACTTAGATGACTGAAAATTGACATCGTACATCTTTGAAATGTTGCAGGTGCATTTCATAAACCAAAAGCCATTCATTGAAAAGCAAAAGTACCATAAGGACTAGTAAACATTATTTTCTCATGATCCTCTGAAGCAGTTGGTATTTGATGATAGTCGGTATATCCATCTAAAAAGGATAAATATATGTGCCCAGCTAGCCTATCCAACAATTGGTCCAAGAAGGGTAAAGGAAAGTGATCTTTCCTAATGCCCGAATTTAATTTTCTATAATTAATGCAGAATCGTCATCCAGTTACTTCTCTTGTTGGTATTAATTCATTAGTCTCATTTGTCACAACATTCACACCCCCCTTTCTTAGGAACACAATGAATTAGACTCACCCAATCACTATCTGAAATAAGATATATTATTCCAGCATCTAACAATTTTAAAATCTCTTTGTTAATAACATCTTTTATCATCAGGTTTAATCTCCTTTGAGGATCAGTTTTTGGCTCATGATGTTCTTCTAATAAAATTTTATGCATACAAATCAAAGGATTGATTCCTTTAATATTAGCTAACATCCATCCAAAAGCTTTCTTATATCTTCTTAAAGTTTCTAACAACTTTGTTGTAGTGATTCAGTTAATTTTGATGATACAATAACATGTAATGTTGATAAATCTTCTAGAAAGGCATATTTTAAATGTGTAGGAAGTGTTTTCATTTTTGTTCAGGAAGTTTTACAATCAAAGAAATCAAATTTTTATTATCATCCACAGGATCTAACAGTTTAAATTGTTCCTAAACATAATTTAATTCTTCACTACTCACTTCTATAGATTCATCTTGAACTATATACTCATTCTCATACTTCAAATATTCTTCTTCAATTTTCTTTTCAAATGTATCTGTGAAATATTCATTGCTTAAACAATCATTAATTTTCATTTTGAAGCATTAATCCTCTCTTCTTTTTGCTAGATAACTTATTGGCTTTGCAACATTAAATGTAACTTCTTTATCGCTAACTCTCATCATCAATTGTCATTTATGCACATCCACCAAAGCACTTTCAGTGTCAAGAAATAGTCTTCCTAAAATGATAGGAATTTTTTTATCTTCCTTCATATCTAACACAATAAAATTCACAGAAAATATAAATTTATCAACATTTACCAAACATCTTCTATAACACCTTAGGATAGGTAATCGGACGATCAACTAACTGAAGAGTTACAACAGTAGGTGAAATTTCTCCTAAACCTAACCTTCTGAAAATCAATAGAGGCATAAGATTAATAACAACTCCCAAACCACATAAAGCTCTTCCAAAAAAATATTTTGCCAGTAGCATAAGGAACAGTAAAACTACCAAGATCTTTAAGTTTTTTCAAGAAGATTTTTCTGAATTATTGCGCTACACTCTTCACTAAGTGCAATTATCTCATTATCTATAAACTTCCTTTTTTATTAAGTATATCCTTCATAAACTTCACATAGCTTGGCACTTGTTCTAGGGCTTCAACAAATGGAATATTTATTGTCAATTTCCTGAAATTTCCAAAAATTTTGTGAATTGTTTATCTTTGTTATACTGCTTCAATCTTTGAGAAAATGGAGGTGGTGGTCTTTCTACAGTAATTTTCATTGGTTTAATAGGATACTCTGACTCAAAATGAAAATCTTCACTAAATTTTTCATTTTCCACCCCTTCTTTCTCAACTTAAACTTGAATTTCTTTTTGAACTTTTGTTTCCAATTCTTTTCCACTTCTAAGTTAAATAAACTTAATTTTCTCTTTGTTTTGATCTTTAGGATTATCTTTAACATTACTAGGCAAAGTTCCTAGAGGTTATATTGCTAAATGCAGGAGGAATACATCCCAATGAATTTTCCATGTTTCTAATCACAGCTCCTTGATTTTGTAATTTTGCTCCCATTTGAAATATTAATTCTTCCATTGACAGTTTATTCTCCTTACTATGTGAATTGTTATTGAAACTTGGAGGGTAATAAGGTTTATAGTTAGAATTCACCTGATTGTTCGATTTTCCCAATGAGTTTGTAGCAGTGTTCCCCCATTACGGATTTACAGATTTAGAGTTATTGTTACTCCAACTGAAATTTGGGTGATTTTTCCAACCAGGATTATAATAATTTGAATAAGGATTATTAGATCAGTTGTTTATGGCATTTAAAGACTCATACAAAGATTGAGAATCTATCATTTTTCTCAATGAATTTTTCTCAAGCACAGGAGATGTCTGAGAATAATTCATTCCATATTTATCTATCTTCTTTGATATTGCAGCAATTTGACCAGCCAACATAGATATTGCATCAGAATCATGAATACTAGCTACCTTTTTTGGAGTTACCCTTTCAGAGGGCCATTAAAAATTATTAGTAGTCAACTGTTCAATTAAAGAATAACTTCATCAAATGGTTTTGACATTAATGATCCGCCAGCAGCAACATCAATTATAAATCTATGAGATCCGACCAATCCATTATAAAATGTTTGAAGTATTAACCAATTTGTATCGCATGGTGTAGACACTTCCTAAGGAGATCTTTAAATCTTTCGCAAGCTTCATAAATTGATTCTCCTACAAACTGACAAAAAGATGTAATAACATTTTTAAGCTTAGCAGTTTTCAATGGTGGGAAATATTTAGATAAATATTTTTGTGATAAGTCTCCCCAAGTTCTGATAGATCCAAGTGATAACTAGTTTAACCACATCTTAGCTTTATCCGTTAATGAAAAAGGAAAAAAGTTTAAGTCTGATGACATCATTCGACACTCCATTATATTTAAATTTAGCACACAATTTAAAAAACTAGTAAGGTGTAAGTTAGGATCTTCAGTCGGTGTTCCCCCAAACTAATTATTTTATACCATTTGGATAATAACAGGTTTAAGATCAAATGAATTGCCCACTACAATAGGGATTTGTATACTCAAATGAATTTCATCTGTTGTAGGATTAGTGTAATCTCTTAAAGGTCCCTGATGATGTTAATTTTCAATTCTAGAATTATTCAAGCTTGTAGCCATTTTGTTCAAATTATCTAATTCTTTTTATTGTTTTTGAATTTCATTGATAGTTCTTTCTAACTTTGAATCGTAAGGTATTAAACCTATAGATCTTAAATTATGCATACACAGACACAATAAGCAATTAAAATAAGCAAAAACACTAAAATATAAAAATATTTAATTAAACTACAATAGGTTTTTTAGTTCAAACAAAATCTTCTAAATTATAAAGTAATTTATCGTTACTTGCCAACAATGGTGCCAAAAACTCGATGCGGTGTTTTTGTGGTGCGTTGTAAATATCTTCCAAAATTACAATACACACAAAATACCAGAGTAGTAATTATGCAGTTAAATCCCAATAAAAATAAAATCAGTATAAATAATTTTATCTTTTAAAATCTTTAAGATGCCAAAATAAAGAGCTTTAATGGAGTCCTAAATATCGATCCCATAAGGACTTGAAAATTGTTATGGTTATAACGTCAAACACAATATTCAAACAATAAAACTTAAGTACGTAAAACAAATCTAAAGTAAATTTAATGTGTGTTAAATAAAATGCAGTTAAAAGAACTAAGCTAACTTAACTATTTGCTTAACTTAAAAAATAAACTTATAAGGACTAAACAAAGTTTTGTTGTGGAGAGTTCAAATTTAAGAAAGCATCCTTCTTCTTTATAATGAGTTTATGGATTGTGAAGTGATTAAAATCAATTAAAATACATATAAAATTGTATTGTGTCAAATAAGAGCAATCATATTATTTACCCTCTGAGAGTGCATAAAGAACATTGACTAATATAGAGTTTGGTCCCTAAATCCGTGGTTAGGTTAAGAGGATATTGGATGCCACTCTAGAGCTCTTACATCTCCCTCGCTTGAGGGTTAACAATCTTACATTAGTTTCTAAGCAACTGAACCAAATTGGGGATTTTAATCTGTCACCTTAATATCTTCAATTGTGCAACCATCAAAGTTTATTTCCCTATTTATTTGCACACAACCCCATGGACTACATTCTCACCCATGAAATTGAATGTGACTCTTACCATGTTGTGGAAATCATAACCCTTTGGGATCTTATGTTTCTAAAAAAAATTTAACATTTCAATTGGCCAGATCAAAAAGTAAATGAAAATAAGAGTTTAAATCATCACAATTTATTGATATTTAAAACATTATATACAAAAATTAATTCTTCACAAAACCATATCTCATGGTAGGGAGAAAGATAAAGAAGACTACTTAGAATTCATGAGGATACAACATAACATAGATTTTATCTATAAAAACAAGTTTACAAAACAAAAAAAGAAAAGAACACAACTTATCTAACACTCCTTCTCAAGAAAATCCCTTAAAGTTCCCTTTAAGCACATTCTCTCTTTACAATCACAATCAATTCTCTTTTAGAAATGTAATGAAGAGGAAATCTCTCAACTTCTCTCTCCTCTTAGAACTTTAGAAGAAAATCTTCTCTTCTCCAAAGACTTCTCTCTCATGCCAACCACTCTCTCAAAATGCTCACCCCCTTCTTCTTCTCTAGACTCCTCCCATTTTTAAATTAGGGGCAGCCTTCATTTTAAGAGAATTCAAAATTCCCTCCTTTTTTCCCAAAAGACACACCTCTTCAAACCAAGAGACAAGTCTCTTCATTCAAGAGTCTTTCTAAAGTGTCTAGATGCATTGAATCACTCCATGGGGTGTTTGAATTTCCAGGAGCCTTCAAAAACTACTAAAAAATAGTCACTAATCGCCTTAATCTGTCTTATTTCATCTCTGGCGCCAGCCTACTGAAGTTTGTGCTGATCTATATTTTGGCACCTCTGGCGCCAATTCTGGTGCTTCTAACGCCAATTCTCTATAAAATGGTGCCTCTAACGCCAGTTCCTGGCACCTTTGGTGCCAGATCTCTAGAAAATGGTGCCTCTGGTGCCAGTATGCTAAAATGCTCCATTTCGACTCCAAATTTCTTCTTTTTTGATCCTTTTTGCTCTATTGCCTAAAATAGATATACCTATAGCAAAACATGAAAATACCTTTCTTTAAAGTGCAATATCACCAAATTTAAGCATAAAATAAATACATACAATTGCACATTATTTTAGTGTATCAAGAAGCCAAAAATAAGTAAAAAATAAAAGGAGATACAAGAATTTTGACTTTAAGAAAACTTTACTTAAGATTGTAGCAACTGTCTGAAGATGAAAATTAAGTTTACTAAATTCTACTATATGCAAGTAAAAGTAAATGTAATGACTTAAACAATATCTACAAAGAGACTTTCTCCTTGCCAATAATTCAAAATCAGTGTAGGATTTCAAATTTGTTTAGAAACTTAAATGTTGTATTGTGACAAATGGTGTTGGCAGTGTTGGGTAGGTTCTAGTCTCTCACTCTTAGATTACCCATTGTGCTCGCTCTATAGGACCTACCAGTGACCCTTAGTTTCAATCTCTAGACTAAATTGATAAGAGAATCTAGTTTGTCACCCTAGAAACATCAATTCTATGCCCATTAAATCTTATGTCCCTATCTATTTGCACCCCCTTTAGATGATCATGATTGCTCTTTCCAAGCTAGAATGAGATACTTACAAGTTAAGAAATCTTAGTCATTTTGGGTTTATAAGTTCCTCAACAGGTTCTTACAATACAAGTGGCCAATTTGTATGTAAATGAAGGACTGGTAAAAATATCATCACAATTTTTATGAACAAAAGAATTTATAAACAAAATCAAAATATCTTACTTAATTACTTTGTATTGCAAGAAGAAATAAAAGAAAACTACTCAGTAAGCATGAGGATAACAAAACAAAACATATTTATAAAACTTCAATCCAAAGTACAAACCTTAATGAAAAAGATACAAATACTTATATGGAATGTTCCCCAAAGCACTCCTTTGAAGTTCACTGACTTCTCTGACTCTAGCAACACTTACAAGACTCACAAACTCCAGAAATAACAAACAATCACAAAGAAAACTTCTCACACACTTAACACACTAACACGCTAAGAGACTCTATAGATCTGACCCCCTAGCCTCTTGGAATTCATCTATATTAATATAACTTCAAAAATGACCAAGGGTTTCTTAAAAATTCAATCTCAATCAATTTATCTTCTAGAAGATAACCATGGCAACTAGGCGCCCAAATGTCTTGCCATGGCACTAGCCATTTTCTGCTTCTGACGCCTAGGCGTCAGTTCGGCTGTTTTGGCAGTTCTCTTCAATTTAGCCCATTTTGCTCCTTTTTATGTATTTTTGCTCATTTTTACTCTTAAACTCTTTTCTTGCATCTACAACAAAAAACATAAAATATCCTTCATTAAAGCATAATATCTTAAAAATTTAAGTATAAATTGTACATGAAAAATAGGTAAATTTAAAGTGGATCAATTCTCCCAAACTTAAACGTTACTTATCCTCAAGTAACTTTTCTTACTATATATAAATAGTATAACTTATGGAAGTGATTTTTACTTGAAAATTTCTATAGTTTTTGTTTAATAAATGCAATAGTGAAACCTTAGAAAAATTTTTAATAATCATAGGTTAAAACTAGAATGTAAAAATATTTAATAGTCAAGTTTAAGAATTCTAATTTCTTATTTAATTCAAGAATAATTGTAATTTGTCATATTAAAGAGACTTAGAAAAATTATATGAAAAAAGAATATCATGATACTTTACTAGTATAGATGCTAATGCTTCAAAAATAAGCTTAGAAATGTGATTAAGTCCCTTTCCTTAAGATAATTTAAGTGAAGCCAATATTTTATTAGGCATCTCCTCAAGCTTCTCCTCATTTTTATTTTTCTCTTTTTTTTTTCTTTTCTTTCAGGATCATTTTCAATCCTTTCTTTTTCTTCTCTTTACTTTTTTATGTCATGTGAGGATTACTATATCTTGATAGCCTTTAATTATTTTGAACTCCACCATCCTCTTCTTAAAGTTAAAACCTTTTCACATTTCTTTGCTTGATAAATGTGTATTAGACTTGAAAAGGAATTTTCATAAAGATTCAGTCCTTTATTTGCAAATAAAAATCCAAGATCTTTAACATTCTCAAAATTACAATTTTCTTTATTTTAAATAGGAAAAACAAAATCTTATACTCGTATATTAAATATCTCAAATCCATAATTAATCTTATTATTAAAAATTTTTACTTAAGTTCACTATATTATTTATAAAATAAAAAATATAGTTATCTTAAGCTATCTCAACATACCATAAGTTATATTAAAATAATTTTTGAAAATATATTTTACTTAAAACAAATAAGATTTAGTTTTAAAAATTTTCTTCATTCCCCCAAACTTGAATTTTAAATTAGTTTAAGATACTTAAGTTTATATCAAGCATGAAGAATAAAAAATTTAAAATTTCTAAACAGGAGAATAGTACATGTACCACAATAAAAAAAAACATGTCGAGTAGACAGTTTAAACTAAAAATAGAAATATCATGAAAATTTAAAATGTAAAAGACTACTCTAACACACATCCAGTTTTAAGCAAAAGAGTAACAAAAGCAGCAGTGAAAATAAAAGTACAGAGCAACAAAACATACATAAACAATCCAACATAAGATAGATCAAGAAATCATAACTAGTACAAAATAGGAAATAAAATCTAATCTTCTTCCTCCTCATCATCATCATCAAAATCAAAGAAATCTCTTCATCCATAGACCAATGAATCTCAAAAAGTGTAAATTGAGGGCATGTAGGAAATTTACCTGTATGATCTCCCTTCATGAATTTCACCAATGCCTCATCATAATCAGCATCATAGTCACTCTTCCTTCTAATAAAATCATTAATATGATCAATTTTTTTGTCCATATCCTCCATTCGACACTGCATCAAGAACATATCATTCTGGTGTTCCAAATATCTTTCACTCACACTTTCCAGAATCCATATGGAGGTTCAGTAGCAATGGAAGTAGAGGGTCTAGAAGTAAAAGGCCTAGAAGTAAAAGCAGAAGGTACACCTTGAACTCTATCTCTTCATCGTCCATATACATCAACATTAGCCTTCCCAATTAGCGTAAGTGGCTTCAACTGCTCTTCCCAAAGTTCAAACTTAACTCCAGAGTCTTTGCAAGATATCAAAAATAGAAATACAAGATCTGAGAACATAATAGATTTTGTAGAAGAACTAATGGCATCATAAATAAGAGCACCCACATCTATAGGTTTTCTTTCTTGAATGAGGTAATTTAAAATAGCTCTTTCTCTAGTCACTTAACTTAAATGATTCAAAGGAAGGAGCGAGAAGAAATAAAATAGTGACATGCCTTTGAAGTGGCATTTAACTTAAAAGAAGAAAAATTTACCTTTCAGTCATTTCAAATCTTCCAGGCTCCACGACCACTAGACAAATACACCACGATCTGATCCAACTCTGTCTCAGATGGAATAACCTCTTAAAAGAAAAAATCAATCTCAGGTGGTAGAATATATATCAAATTAATCCTCTCAGCAGAAAACTCTACTCCTCTTCCTCGAACAAACACTTCGTCATCATATGCTTCGGGTAGATTTGCATAAAATTCTCGAACCACGGCGATGCCGACAAAAATAGTAAAGTAACAGAAAATCTCTCAATGATGTGCCACAATAACATTCTTTGTAGCACCACCACATCTATAAAACTTCACCCCACAATAAAATTGTTTGAAGAAGCAAATTCGTTGTAACAAATTTGCGCAACACTGAAAAATTTGTCACTGTCATAGGAATCTTTTCCTCTTCCTCACATTGTCTTATGAGCCATCTAAAATAAATTTGGAGAAAAAATCTAACTGATTAAAAAATCAAGAAAATAGGCTTCCTACAAGCTTTTTCAAGCCAACAAAGCTTAGATCCATGGATTTTTATTTTTTCATACTTTTTGTCTCTACTCAATGTATGAAAAATCCAGGGTGAAATATCAAAAAAAACTATGCCAAAATGTATATATAACCTTGAGAAGATGAATTCTGGCATTTTTGAGCAAAGAAACTTTAAAATTTGAGCTCTATGAAGCACCCTAGGATTGATTTTTGTGAAAAATAGGAGGAAGAAGGAGCTTGGGCGTCAACAATGGCGTGGGTTCAGCTTAAATCATGAAAAATTTGAGTTTCAGCTGGTTTAGGTGAACCAATGTCTTGGTGCTGGTTTTGGTGCCTATGCGCCAAGCTGTGCAGATGGTCTGGCGCGTAGGCGCCAGTTCTGGTGCCTACGCAGCAGACCCAAAATTTTTATTTCCTTGGGGTTTAAGTGTAACACTGCAAGACTAAGCCTTTAAAACCAAACTTTCTCATTAATTCAACATCACATATCATGTTTATTATGTCCCCAACATCTTCTATTTTCCAATTTTCAATTCATAATTAATTCCAACATTCTAACACAGGGGCTACACAAACATAACTTTCATTAAACTTTAAAAAAAAATACAATATCACACACAAACACAATCAAGCAAACTTACACACAATCAACAACAAGATAAAGTAGTGTGCATAACACATCCCTTACTAAAGTAAACACAAACATCAAACACTAGAAATCTGTTCCAATGATTAATCCTTGTTGATCTCATTCTTGTCACCCCTCTCACATGCAAATATTTACAATCAAATGAGTAGAAGACAAGGGCACAAGGAAACTCCATAGCTGTCTTTTCATCAATCCATTTACTCTTACTATACATGGCTACCTATGGATCTTGATAACTAGCTAAGTGGTTGGATTGAAGTTTCATCTGCCACTCTAAGTGCTCGTATTGGTGATAAATCTTATGCAACTTGTTGTGTAGAGTGGAAGATTGCAAAGCTCCTCTTCAATCTTCCCTAACTTACTCGTCACTTATCCAAACTCAGTGCTAAGAATCAATTGAAATAAGTTTTGGCATCATTATGCACAAACTTATTTCCAACTTCATTCTCTCTATTCTCCATAGAAGCAAGTAAGAACTCCAAATCTTTCTAAATTCTCTTCTATGGTCGAAATTTTGAAGGTATGAAGATTAGGGACGAAGGCTAGGTAGTTTTATAGAGAGGACATGGAGAAAAAATACTTTAGGGTGGTTTTCCTGTGTCTAGAAATTGTGGTGCCTATGCGCCAATATCACAGGACTCTGGCGCTTAGGCTCCAATTATCAACGCCTAGGTGACAGTATCCTAGTGAACACTGATTCGCCCAACTTCAAATTTCTTCAATTTCTAATCATGTTTAATACCTTAAATAGTGTTAAGAGATTGTTACTAAAGAAATAGATAGTCACGATACTACAATAATAATAAACACAAATCAACTCACACTGATAACCATGGGTTGCCTCCCACAAAGCTCTTAGTTTAAAGTGGTCAGCCCGACGTATCCAAATGTTCTAGTGGGATAGACCCAGCATCAAAGTCTCTTTATAATTGGGCATGTTTTCTCCAATGTAAGGTTTTAATCTATGTCCATTTACTTTGGTTATATGTCTAGTTTTTGGATCTTTAATCTCCACAACCCCATTAGAATAAACTTTTATCACAATAAATAGCCCCATCCACTTAGACTTAAGTTTCCTGGAAATAATTTCAATCGTGCAATGTATAATAAAAATTCTTATCCAAGCTCAAAATTCCTTCTTAAAATCTTTTGATCATGCCAAATTTTCATCTTCTCTTTATAAATTTGAGCATTTTTATAAGATTCATTCTTAATTTCTTTGAGCTCATTTAATTGCAATAATTACTTTTCTCGAGCGTCCTTCAAATTATAATTTAACTCAATCGGTAAATGACAAGCTTTTTCCAAATGTAAGTATATGAAATTATTATAAGATTTTTATAAGCATTTCTATTAGACCAATCGGTTCTTTTATGATTCACTGTTTTCTTCAAATTCTTTTGATTTTTAGATTTGATGCTTCTACTAATCCACTAGTCTGAGGGTGATATGTTGTGGCAATCAATTGTTTAATTTCATATTCTCAATATAATGTGCCCATTCTAAAATTCTTAAAATGACTTCCTCCATCAGTAATGATCACTCTTGGCATTCCAAATCTAGTGAACATATTTTTGTTTATAAATTTTGAAACACTCATAGCATCACATTGAGACAAGGCTATAGCTTTTATCCATTTAGACACATAATCCATAGCCAATAAGATATATATCTTTCTTGAAGATGGTACAAAGGGTCCCATAAAATCCAAATCCCAAACGTAAAAAATTTCAACTTCTAAAGTAAAATTTAGGGGCATTTCATCTCTTTTAGAAATATTGTCTACTCTCTGACATTGATCACAAGTTTTTATATGATTATTAACATCCTTAAACAATGTAGGCTAATAAAATCCAGAATGTAAAATTTTAAATGCAGACTTATCTATTCCAAAGTGTCCCCCAAATTCAAATTTATGACATTTTTGTATAATTTCTAGGGTTTCGTCAATTGGTAAACATCTTTTAATGATTGAATCACGACATTTCCTATATAAATACGGGTCATCCCAAAAGTGAAACCTTGCATCATACATAAATATATTTTTCTAGTGGCTTATTATTTCGTATGATAGAATATTACTAAGTAATTAATTATATCTGCATACCACGGTATATGCCACTCAACAACAACATAAAGTTATTCATAAAAAAAATTCTCAATAATGTTATGCTCATTGTTCTTTTCTTTCCTTGTTCAAGTCTTGACAAATGATCAACAATTTGATTATTAGCTCAATTCATATCCACTATCTTAAAATCAAATTCTTACAAATGAAGGACCCATCTGATTAATCTGGGTTTCACATCCTTTTTTAACATAAGGTATTTAATAGTGGACGGATCAGTATGCACGATGCATTTAGTTCCAAGTAAATATGATATAAATTTATCAAAATCATATACTATTGCCAACAGCTTTTTTTAGTTATTTTGTAATTAATTTGAGCTTCATTAAGAGTTTTTCTGGCATAATATATAACTTTAAAAATATCATCATATTTTTGTCCTAAAACAGCTCCTATAGCGCAATCACTCGAATCACACCTTAATTCAAACAGTTTTTTCCAGTCAAGTGAAGCATTTGTAAGTGCAATAATTAGTTTTTCCTTTAATAAATTGAAAGCTTTAAGACAATCATCATTAAAATCAAACTTAGTTTTTTTTTTTCTAAAAGATGGCAAAGAGGCTTATCAGTTCTATAAAAGTCTTTAATTTACCTCCTATAAAATCCAGCTTGTCCTAGAAACTTCTTACAACAGTTATTGAATTAGGAGGTTATAATTCAAAAATAATTTAGATTTTTGCTTCATCCACTTCCATACCATTTTTAGAAATTTTATGTCCCAATATAAATCCTCCTGTGACCATAAATTAACATTTTTTTTCAATTGAGAACTAAATTTGTTTCTTCACAACATTTTAGAACTTTTGCTAAATTATCTAAACATATATCCAAAGAAGTTTCAAAAACATTTAAATCATCCATAAACACTTAAATGCCTTTATTAATTAAGTTGCATAAAATAAACATCATACACCTTTGAAAAGTTACATGTGCGTTGCGTAAACTAAAAGACAAAGGAAAGAGTTTGTTTTTGTAAGGGTACATTCTGTGTTTAAAATACTTGCCTAAAAGGAAGGGTGCTCGATTGCTCAGATCTTACATGAGATGGGGTGCGCAGCCTCCCCAAAAATAAAAGAAGAAATTATCAAGAAAGAAAAGTTGCATAATACATCCAGAGATTCCACCAAGCTGCATTTGGGACACCGACTGAACCCAATTGAGCCATTTAGGGTCCTCGCCAAACTTTATTTTGGGGTCAGAATGATAGACACCGCCACCCATACGAAAAGACAATATCTTCCACCTTCATCAAGAATAGACCAAAACATCGTCCAGTTTCCCCACCAACACATGATGATTTGTTTTTAAGAGCCCAGGACACATCTGCAAGTAAGAGTTTGCTTATGCAAATGTTACGAGCTGGGGATTATAACCATCACAACATAATAACAAGCTACGAAGGGTATCTCATCCCATACTAAAAAATAATGTATGGAAACAAAGATTATTAGAGGAAGTCTCTGATGTTATGGGTACCCTATCCACCATTTTGACTGAGGATACTCAAGAAGAAACCTATTATATTGAGAAAAGATTGTAAAAATTAAGAGCTGATTTTAGACAGTTAATGTTAGATTAAAAAAAAAAAAACATCCCCGATGACACAGAGGAAGTGGTTAACAAAATCAACATTGTGGAAACTCGTGTCACCTTGTTTGCATGAGAAGCACTACCACCGAGTGAGGAAGACACAATAGAAGAAGTGCAAAGGGACAAGCAACAGTAGGATTAACAAATTAATTATCTTGAACAGAAATTCAAGGAGATGATGGCCGTATTGGCAACTTTACATAATGTGCCACAAAAAACACCATCATCGGTCATTGAGATTATTCAACTAGAGGCAATAAATATTCTTGAGGATAAAATAGAATTGATAGAGATTGAGAAAAGTATTCAAAAGAAGATGGATTCTACCTAGAATAGAATTCCAGAAAGAGTCATAATATAATTAATAGAATAAGAAGTTAAAGAAATAATGGACCGGGTGAGGCTTGGATCATTAACTTCAAGGAGTAGACCCTACCCAGAGAAGCTTGATTTTGTACAAATCCTAAGGGTTTTGTTCCACTACTCTTCAATATGTTTGATGGAACCAGGAACCCCTTTTAGCTTGTTGCACACTTTCAGGCAAGTTGCTACAACACATGGGGTAGCAATGCACTTTTATTCAGTCAATTTGTTAACAAACTTATAGGTGTTTCTTTCGTTTGGTACGCTAAGCTTCTTAGTAGTTTTGTAAAAACTTTCACCAAATTGCAAAATATCTTCATCCAACACTTTACCACGGCCCAACATCACATTAAAACTGGAGACTGTCATAGAAAAATGGAAACCAGGAGAAACTCTTATCAATTACATTATTCAGTGGAGGAACCTTAGTATGAAATGTGAAACACAACTCCAAGAGCAGCATGCCATCGAGATCCTACTCAAGAGCATCCACAGACAGATAGCATTCAGGCTCAAAAGGTTCACAATAAAAACATTGAAAAAGTTACTCTTTAAAGCAGTCAGCCTCCAAGAAGAAGCCAAGCAGATGTCTGTAACAAAAAAAGTAGAAAGCCAAGACCAATTATGAAATTCAATAAGAAATTAGGGAATTTATCACCCATAGAGAATGGTAAGAAACTAATGCAAGTGTAGTCGAGCCGAGAAAACAATGACAAAATGTCAATATATCACAACCACAACCACTTCTTCTAGTGTAGTTCCAACAATCAACTCAGTTAAGGACAGAAAAAAGATCAATGGTGAATGCAGTGAATAAATAATATCCGTTCAAGATAGAACCCGTGGCCAATATAATTCAAAGCCTGCTCAAGATACCTGAGTTTAAGCTGAGAGGGTAGGGGAAGTTGACATGAAGAACCAACTCAACTATCGTGTCTATCGTAGAATACTCAGAAACAAGATTAAAGACTGTTCTTAGAATACTCAGAAACAAGATTAAAGATTTTTCTATCTTCAAGAATTGGTTAGAATACAACCTCAAGGAAAGGAATATATTCATTCAGAAGGAATAATTTAAAGAGCCTAAAAATGGTTTGATCAATGTAATATCAACCGATGAATTTGTTCCAGCCGAATCCTACAAGGATGAACATAGAGAGGTCATGGCTGCATAGAGGTTGATACTACCTTTGTACCGTCCATTTTTTCTACTCGTTTTATTTCCACTTATGATACTATACTAGTTGTCACAGACCAAGGGAAAAAATCCATTGATCCTTTGACATTTTATGACTTTTTTTTGTCCCCTTGGGGGCAATTAATGGCAATGACTGTCATGAAAATAGCTAATCCGATTTTGATCATGTAAGATTTACTTGAGTTGTACACGATATCAATGTGTCTAACAATGACCATAATGACACTAATAATGATAATATTTTCAATTGTAGTAAAAATTAACATGATTTTACTATGTTAGACTGCAAGGAGCACTAATTTCCCTAGTATTGGAATAATTAAACTAAGAGACAAAAGAGTCTGGTGAAACACCTTTGGAAGGAACACCGCCTTCGATATGAGAACAATAAAAAATAATTGAAGTTAAATTACAGAGTGGAAAGGTACTAGCTTCAAGAACAGCTCTAAAAGTAAAAGAAAAACAAATGGCTATCAAAAGACAAAGTTACACCAGTGCACGAAAGCACAAACAAGCCATGCAACAAGGTAGACTACAACTTTATAACCCATGTAAGGAAGTTACTTGCTAAATTAAGCATCTATGATGCCCTCATTCTCTCCAAATAAATGAGGGAGTCATTAATAAAAGACCTTTAGATCCTAAGATATGTCTATCTAAT
This sequence comes from Phalaenopsis aphrodite, assembly GCA_003013225.1. NCBI lineage: Eukaryota > Viridiplantae > Streptophyta > Magnoliopsida > Asparagales > Orchidaceae > Phalaenopsis > Phalaenopsis aphrodite. The sequence continues at coordinate 1,107,539 of NEWO01000072.1, forward strand.
TTGCTAATACTTCTTTTGATGAGGCTTATTCGTTGGAAGTTCTAGCCAAAATCATGTTCTCCAAAAACGATCTACTACTGCACAGAACTGAACATAGTCGCCTACTATACAACTCAACAAACATTGAAAGCGCTATGCTTTCAAGGGTGTTTATTGACCCTGGTGCTTCAATCAACATTATGAACTTGCAAACACTTGCTTACTTAGACAACATTGCTCGTAGGCTAACAACAGATAAGATGATGTTTCATGGCTTCAACCAGCAAGGATAAAGAGTCTTAGGTGCAATGACAAAGATTTTTTATGACCTCATTCACAATAAAGTGGAATGCTACGTGTATGATTTGGTCATAAAAAATAAACAAAAAATAGACCAATAGTATGATTTGAGGATCGTGTTTGAACGGTTACGATGATATGATCTTGAAATGAACCCCTTAAAGTGCGCCTTTGGCGTTAACTCTGGGAAATTTTTAGGATTCGTTGTCTATCGTCGGGGAATTGAGATCAACCCAGATAAGATTAAAGTTATCTTGGAAATGACTCCACCAAAAACCATGAAATAACTACGTTCTTTCCATGAGAAGTTGGCATATTTGAGATGATTTATTTCTAATCTCTCAAGTAGGTGTCAGCCCTTCTCGGCATTAATTAAAAAAGATGACAAATTAGTCTGGGAAGAGAAATGCTAGCGGGCCTTTGAGGACGTTAAAAATATTTAATGACACCTTCTATTTTTGCAGCCCCTATCCTAGGTAAACCATTAATACTTTATACCGCGACCTTAGATGACTCTCTTGGAGCTCTATTAGCCCAAGTCAATGACGAGGGTAAATAAAACGCACTATACTACTTGAGTTGTCATGTAATACCAACAGAGATAAGGTATCCACCTATCGAGAAACATTGTCTAGCTTTGATTTTTTCCGCCCAAAAACTTGGAGATTACATGCTTTCTCATAAGATTACCCTAATTTCAAAAGTTAATCCATTGCAATATTTGATGACCTGACCAACACTCTTTGGACGTCTAGCAAGATGGTCGATGATCTTATTGAAATTTGATATAACTTTTGTTCCCCTCCGTGCTATCAAGGGGTAGATTTTAGCAAACTTTCTCGCAGCACACCCACTTCCAGCTGGGTCCCCTCTTAATGATGAACTACCAGATGTGCAGGTACTACAAATGGAATTCTCCAGTGTGCAACGCTGAGAAATGTACTTTGACAGAGCTTCCTCAGCCAGAAAGTATAAAGGATCATGCACAGTTATACTAGGCAAAGCAGGTATTGGTTTGATCTTTATTACGACAGATAAGGGTATGTTGAGGTTCTCATACCACCTGACAGAGCCGTGTACCAAAAATGAAGCAGAATATGAAGCCTTAATCACCAGATTTGATTTGGCAATCTCGATGGATATAACAGACATTGTCATCTATGGCGACTCACAACTTGACATCTAACAATTCGTCGGATAATACAAGATTTTGAAATCGAGATTAGTGGAATACCATCAGTATACGATGAAGCTGCTAGAATAGATCCCCAGTGCAACTTTTTGCCAGATTCCTAGGTGATAATGCCCATGCTGACGCTTTAGCAAAACTCGCAAAAGAATTGGCATGTCCCCCAAAGGATTTCATTGATATCACAGTACAAGGAATACAAGTTTTGTCTTGGATCAACCTCGAAACTCTACACAAGCTAGGGAAAGAAGAAGAAACGATAATTATGATTGCGAATAACAATGAAGATTGTTGCAAGCCATTAATAGAATATTTGCATACTGGAAAGCTGCCAGAGGACAATACAATAGCCCATCACATTACAAAAAGGGATATGTCATATGCTCTAGAAGGTGACGTCCTCTACAGGAGATCGTTCGACCAGATGTGGCTATGATGTTTAAGCAAAGCCGAGGAACAAAATATTATTAAAGAAGTACATGTCGGATTGTGTAGCGCTTACCAGTCAGGGCCGAAGATGAAACTGAAGATCAATAGACTCGGATATTATTGGTCAGATGTTGACGTTGCTTTTGGTTGAGGTCTAGTTCTTCCTCTTTAGTAGCCTAGGGTATAGTCATAGGACATTCCTATTGACTATTCTTAGAAAACCAAAAAAGGACCCCTCACCATTAGAAATTCTAAACTCCTTTTTGCTCAACTTGAAGCTCTAAATATTGGTCATAACCTCTAGCACTTAGTAGGTGGGGTCATTATGAGGGAGCTCAAAGAGGGTTCACATAGGACTGTTTGACCTTTGGGTTGACCCAAAATTTTCTTGACTCTGATCCCTTAATCCTTTGGGACACTCATGTAGATTCCCAATTTTGTTTAAATCTTGACACCCTAAGTTTGGCCAAAATTCCCAAATTTATTCAAACTTCATTTCAAAACTTCTAAAAATACCCAAATTACCCAAAATCATCAAAAATTGCCAAATTACCAAAATACCCCTCTTTAGCCCAAAATTTCAAAAAATTCCCAAAAATCTCAAAAATTCCCAAAACCTCCCAAATATTTGTAATTTCATTTGTCTCAACTACCACTTGACCCAATTTGGCCAATTTGACCATCTTTGTACAAAACCCCCAAATTGCCCTTAAAAGGCCCAATCTCCCAAAATCCACCTCAAATGTCCATCAAATCAGTCTCAATTTCCCCCAATTTCAATCCTAAACTTAAATTCAACTTTCATATAAGCAATCTAAATTAAATTAAATCTTAATTGGCCCATGCTAGACCCAAGTTTAAAGAAAACTCTTCATAAATTTCTTAAAAATAAAACTTGACCTTCAATTAGCCTTGGGTAAGCCACAATTTCATTTAATTTGAACTTAAGTTAAAACCCCAAATTGGCTATGCCTCCAAAGTTCACCAAATTGATTGTCTTAACCCCAAAATTGGCTCCCAATTCATGTTGAAAACTCTTCATTACATTCCTATTAACCATTATAAACAATCAATTTGGACTTAGCCCTAGCCTAGCCCATGCTAGACCCAAGTTTAGCCCAACATGCCCAAATTCACAAAATGTCAAAATCCTTCAAATTGACCCCCCAATTGAACTCAAAATTATTTCAATCCTTCACAAAAAATGGTCATTACAATCATCTATATCAAATGCATCAATAAATTTGGCCAATTAACATGGCTAGCCTAGCCCAAACCCAACCACTTGAACCGATGCACCAAAATTGACCTAAGCATGTCAAATTGGTTAAGGCAAGGCCACCACAGCCAAATTTTGGACCATATTGACCAAGG
>NEWO01000072.1:1111194-1166648 GCA_003013225.1 Phalaenopsis aphrodite
TCAGACATTACTCCTAGAGCCTCTTTGAGGCCTCCCCTCCGCAGTGCAACCCAACCACTACATTGCTCGAAATCCCCTTGCTGGAGTTCAAATTTTTAGCTCAAATCCTTGTCGGAGACAGGACAAAGCTCTCCATACCTCTACACTCCACTAAAATCAAATTAAAATCACCCACAACTTCACCACAGTGAATGAAGACAAAGCCCATCAAATTCCCCTTTCATAGAGCCCCTAGCATGGCTTTAAACCAACACCTGAAATCAAGCTTGGTTGAATTCATACCTATGCCTTTCACCACAGCAGGAGGCTTAATCCCTAGCCTCCTTGGAGCTCCACGAATGTTTCGAGCACCTCTAATTGAAGATTTCCTTCTAAGAGCAAAGGTATTGAACTCCCCCTCTTCTCGAGCCTATTTTGATTCTCCATTTGAATAGGCTTAATTTAATTGCATGATTATTGTATGGATGTGTTTGTCACATATAGACGAGCATTTAGAAACATGTCACACTTAATTTAGTTGAGATATGAGTGAGATCTTAAACTTTGAAAATGGATGGTTCTCAGGCTAAGGCATTGGGGACGATGACGAGGAGTCGTCCGATCGCGAGTTTATCTCATCAATAGACGAGATCTAGCCGGACAGTGCTTTCATACGTGAACCGTGGGCCCAGTCAGCGCTGAGGTGGATGACAGCGTCGAATGGGAGCGCGCTGCATGGAGTTTCAGAGCCGCCTAGGATCTAGTTAGTGTCGCGCGTTTAAATAGATAAATGGGGTATTTTCTGATTTAAATAAATAGCCCTAACTTTAAAAATCCATATCTTGGTGTAGAAAAATTACAAAAATAAAATAAAAATACCCTCTTGCTCAGTGAACAAAAGCGAATAATATGGAAATAATTTGAAGTTTGTTTGATGCATATTTTATTTTTAATTAATTAAATATGGTTGAGTCATTTAATTCTCGATGCATGTAGACATTTCACCATGGCTTGAAATTTTAGAATGTTGTAGCCACTATCATATGGAACATTCTCTATTTTTTTTCTAGGTCAGAGGATACCTCGAGACAGAGACCCATATTTTTCAAGTTTGTGTCTACTATTTGCATAAATTAATCATAATAATTACCATGTTATTTAGAAAGTTGCAAGAAAATTTTGAAAGGTTTGCTATGACCAGAGAACCCTTGGAAAAATATTTTAAAGTTAGGGCTATTTATTTAAATTTTGAGAAACACAAGCATCTAAATGACTTAATTTTTAATTTTGAGAAACACAAGCATCTAAATGACTTAATTTTTAATCTCCACAGCAATTTAAAGTTCATAGAAATCCCCATAAAAATTTCAAAATATTTGGAGCTCATTTGATAACTCAAATTGATTTTTTCAAGTTAAAAGTTATTTTTAACATTAAAATGATTTTTAGTAATTAAACAAATAATAATAAATTATAAAAATTGGTTTTGGGAGTTCTCTGTGATTAGGAAATTTTTAAAAATAAATTTGAAATAAAAATAAAAATTGCATTTTTCTAGCCCATTTTCAATATTTAAATAATTTAAAAATGATAAAAATAAAAAAAATAAAAAAATTCATGTAAATGTTCTAAATTGCTTTCTAAGCACTTAGGAACAATTGGAATAATTTTCCTAAATTTTCTAAGTGAAGATATTGAATTTTTAAGCTTAAAATAATTTTTAAAGGCTAAAAATGGATTGTCACTAACATAATTCTAACAATTCAAAGAAAATTTAGAAGAATGTGAAATTTGTTTCTCTAGTTTTTTTGGCCTTAGAAATACTTAATAAAAATATAAAACTTAATTTTCCGCATTCAAAATATTTTATAATTAATAAATACTCCATAATTTAAAATAATTCTTTAAATTCAAATATAACTCAATAAATGATGAAATTTGGTCTTATTGTTTCTCTAGTCTAAGTCTACCTCCAATACAAATTTCAAGGGATTAGGCTATGTCTTGGTCAAGTTATGGAATTTCCTTTAAAAATCCTATTTTTGCATTAAAATAAACATTTAAATTAAATTAAATTTTGAAAAATCACATTTTCTCCTTTGATGTCTTAATTGACCAATGAGTGAGATGGGATAAAAATTCTGAAATCATTTGGATTGAATTTGACAAATTATGAAGTAATAAAGCCTTAGGGGCAAAAGTATAAATTTTGAAATTTAGCCTTAATTTACATTTAGGCTTAATTCAAGGAGGGAAAAGGGTAACCTCTGATTTTAACTAACTTATTTGGATGATTGAAACACAAGGTGATTAATTGGGAGAAACCAACCTCACTCTTTCCATAATCAAGAGATAAATTTGCAATTCCTTAAATTATTAAAATTTGAAAGTCTATTAAATTAAATGTTCTTAAACTTAGGGGTATGACTTTAGAAGTTGATAACTCACTAATTTAATACCCCTACTTCATGTTCAAATGTCATTTAAGTGTTTTGAAAATGAATTATTATTATCACTTAAAAATTCAACTTCTTTCAAAATAACCAAGGCATCTACCGAGGTCTAAAGAGCTTAGCAGTGACTTAAGCTAAAATCAAATTTGATTAAATAAGAATTAGAAGAATAAATATAAAGTAATCATCTTTGAACACCTAAAGCCCAAATTAGAACTCAAATCGGCTAAGTGTTTCGATAACGCTAACTTGCCCCCTTTAAGGATCTTCACCCACATAACTTCTAAATTAAATGTCAAATGATAATTATCTTACTCTTAGGGATAATTGAAACATCAATATTCACTGAGCATTAAAGGTATTCATAGGATGAATTATTAAGTAGCATAATAAGTTTAAATGAGCTCGAGGCTTTTCACCAGGTAGTGAGAGCGAAGCATAGACCTGTTTCATTCTCTAGACCTGTTGGATACCTCAGAAGTCTATTAAACTTAATATGTTTTGCTTAACAAAAATCATCCTTAATCAAACTAATTGGGACCCATCGAGATATGACCTAGGTTTAGGTAGGTCACTAAAACCTTACTTTTTCTGCTTTACATAAAATGTTCTAACATGCATTTTGAGTTTCATGTGGTGGAATGAGAAGACTCAACAGGTACGCTTTTATAGTTTACAACATTGTCTTTTCTTAAGCTTTCCACGTTGTGCTTACTTAGCGACATGTATGAATAAAACACAAACTTACATGCTAAACAACAATGTCTTCCTGCATGAAAACTAAAACTGTCAGGATAGTCACAAAACCAAAACTAAAACAAAAACTAAAATAAATCAAGATAAAAATTACCTCCACAACATTCAAAATATAAGACAACTTAAAATTTAATCACAACATAACACAAAAAAACAGCTGCAACTAAATTAAGATGTGTCTATCAAATGATCGGGAATCCCTCGGAGGAGGCAACCTATGATTTCTAATGAGGCTTCCCACAGTCTAAATGAAAGTACGGAACTCATTAAGATGAGTTTAGTAAATTCATTTGGACTAAGTGAATCCAATAGAAAATGGTGGTGCCTGAACGAGGGAATCGTGGGATCCTAACTGGTGTCGCTCTAATCAACGTTAACATGCCCTATAAAATTTTAAGAACTTAAACCATAGGGCCACCTGATTTGACATCATAACCTCACACCCTAGAAAACTCAAACTCGTCACAGCAAGGAGCTTGGAGCTAGCATGGTGGGCAGCACGACCATCTTCAATAGTAAAACCTGTCTTCCCTAGCTAAACCATTTCCTTCCTTAGAATTAAACAACAAATCCATAGGATTTCGCAGTTGTTTGCTTATTCAACATAAATCCTCACCTTATCTTTAGTCATTTGTATAGCCCTGCTATATAATATAAGCCCTAACTCGTCTTAGGATTCTGAGGTTGTCATCTATCACGACCTAATTTGTCACATCTTCCAAGATATCTGTGTGATCGTTTCATACAAATGTAAGACCTAACAAATAAAATCTATAGGATGAAACACTTAAATAACTTCTCCTCAAAACTAAAACCAAACATTATGATAGCTTAGAAAGCCACCGAGGTTCTCCCTCGGATCTGTGACATCCCCTAGTTCTTCCTCCTGTCTACTCTACAACAAAATGTTCCAAATTTGAGTCAATCACTTTTCACACCTCTTTGTCTGATCTCATTGAAAAGTCCTGTCCTTTTGAAATCCTTAAAGATAATATTTCTTGATTTTTATCGAGAGTTTTCTTAGATGACTTCAGTCATTTAGGATGTAATTAACTATAGGGCCTTGCCCTTATAGGAAGCTCGTCTGAACCCAGCTTAATATAAACCCTATTTAATTCTTCATATTAAATAGGGAAAATTATCGGCAAATAAAATAGTTTCGCAGACCAAATGGATGTCATATATTTCTCAATTTATTTGATCGAGCCTCATCCTCAAGTCTTGTGTTTATCCTTTGGGATAGATATAGAGTTTGAGTTACAATGCTCTTTCATTTAAACTATGAAAAATATGTGGTCAGTTTGATTTCATATTTTTCTAAACCTAAATCTATATGTAAATTAAAATGTTCTTTTGAAGCGGGCAACAGGATTTTGATTCCGGTGACCGACAGCTTCTTACGGGCAACTTTTCCAACCTAAAATAGTGCTGACACCAGCAATGATGTCCGACTACATAGATACAACCAGAAGATGTCACTAGTGTCAGGTGCATGGGGTGGTCTTACACCAACCTCCAAATGTGCTACACCCAACCGTTGTTTCATGGCCATTCGAGTGTTGGGCATGGACATAATAGGTCTGATAGACCCCCCATCCTCCGAGGGACACAGATTTATACTTGTCGTTACAAATTATTTCTCCAAATAGATAGAGGCAGTACCGTTACGAGAGGTTATGGCACAACACATCCTTCAATTTTTCAAAAGCCAAATTGTCTACTGTTTTAGAGTACCATGAAGAATAATTTCCGACCATGGGACATCCTTTAAAAGCACCAAAATCAATAATTTTGTCAAACACCATGGGATAGATTTAAGATACTATAAAATTTACTTTCCCAGAGTAAATGGCCTGACTGAAGCCTTCAATAAAACATTGGTACATATTTTAAAGAAAACCTGGACAAAAATAAAAGAGATTGACACAATAAATTATTAGAAGCTTTATGGGTCTATCAGATGACGTTCAGGACTCTCACTTAATGCACACCATACATGATCATGTACGGGTCTGAGGTCGTACTACCATTAGAAGTTCAGACTTCGTCTCTTAGAGTCGCTATCGCTAACCAACGTATAACAGAAGAAAGTGCAAAACTTAGACTTGAAGAATTATAGTCTTGAGGGAAAATGACTTGAAGCACAACAACACTTGGCACTTTACCAAACAAAGATGGTACAAGCTCATGACCAATTGGTCTGCCCAAGGGCATTCAAAGTTAGTGACCTTGTCCTCGTGCTCAAAAGACCCAAGATAGGTGAAAAATTCGAGCCCACTTGGGAGGGACCATTTGTCGTTGAAAAGGTCTACGTAGGAGAAGCCTGCTAGTTAGTGGATTTTCGTGGTGAGAGACCCATGCTGCCGATCAACGGACGATACTTAAAGACATATTACGCAGCCTGACATTGCTTGACATCGCTTGATTTGAAATTTTGAAATTTTGGTTGTTCTGGGGTTATCTATTTGGCCAAACATCTGTGACCAGGTCTAAAAAATTTATAATAAGATTAACCTCAATTTGATGAAAATTTTTGAAATTACACACTTCAATTTTCTCCTTTTTTAAACTTGATATTCTACTGAATTAAACGAAATATACACATAAACAAATGATTTTCTCACCAACATAAAACTAAAATTTTCTTTAATAAACACTTTTTTTTGTTCTTCTTCCCGCTAAATTTCAGTCCACTGATATTTTTCCTGTTGTCTGCAGAGAAAAAAATGTCAGGCCAGAGGCTGATCTTTTCTTTCAAAGATGGTTGGAACCTTTCACTCAACAAAGAAAGGGCGCTGCAGGGCGGCACCAAAGACTTTGACATGGACTTTAGCCAAGTTGACATGGACTATGAGGGTCCTCTGATGGATGTGGTCAGCCGTCAGGAGAAAGAAGAGTTACCCTCACTGCTAAGGTTCGACACTAGAAATAGTTCCTCACTGAAGGGGAAACGTGTAATGGTACAACAAGATCCGGAGGAGGGGACTAGTCTCCTATCGTCCATGATAGCTACGCTGACCGGAGGCCTAGTCGCTGCCGATAATGAAAGACTTTCAGATGCACCACAATGGAGGACTCAGCACAGAAATGCTAGCTGCCAAAAACATTGAGCTTTCCTACAAATGGAGAGGAGACGCCAGAAAGAGGCAGAGAACTTGGTCACCCTTATCCTTGAAGAGGATATCTATGATCAGGGCATGAGAGAGACCTCTTCCAGCCTGCCTGCTATAGATGATGAGTCAGGATTTGTACAGAGCTGAAAATACTACCAGCTTTAGATGTTCTTTGTACGGGTTGCCCGACCTGCAACGCCGAGATACATGCACGTACGTCAGCTACAAGGGCATTCATGGAGTGCCCGGACTGCAATGTCCTCCACCTTGAGCGCTACAATACTTTAGAGGAATATGTATCCTCTGATGATGTATTTCAGACCGCTGATTACCTGATGGATGCAAAACCATATGTCTCGTTGGGTACAAAGCCATATATCCTGTCAGACGCATAGTCATACATTCTGCTACAGACAGAGACAGCGCCAGCCTGGATTCCCATCAACGTTGAAATGAGGGAACATCCCTGACAGCCTCCGATCATCAGTACCGCAGAATACTACAAGATGAGCAAGGTAAGCAAAAGGGACTTCAAATTCTATGAAGAAGTGCAAGGTAGGTTCATCAACATATTAGAGTGATTGGAGTTATACAGCAAGGTATTCTCCGAGAGCGATGAACAAAATAATCTCAACTGTAGTTTTAATTTGAGAGATAGAGGTCAAGCATGCCTGCTAATGGAAAGAACCTATTCTGAGCCAAGAAAGTGGATGTAGGAAAGGGCAGGATCACTATACAGTGCGCCTGCTGTTATAACTTCACCAACGATAGACAAGGAAATCCTCTTGGGATTCTGAGACACGATCAGGTGGACCCACTACCTCTCATGATAAAATGAATGATCAAAATAATAGTCTGATGGAGCATACTGTCAGCTGACTGTATTCCTAACACCTGTTTTATCAACATATATGATGAAGGAGACTACATACCTCCGCACATTGACCATCATGACTTTGTGAGGCCTTTCTGCATGGTCTCATTCATGAGCAAGAGCAATATCCTGTTTGGAAAAGAAATAGATACTATCGACCATGGTGAATTTAGAGGGTCTGTGGAAATTCCGCTACCTGTTGGTTCAGTACTAGTTCTTAAAGAAAATAGAGCAGACGTTGTCAAACATTGCATTCCAGGGGTGCGACATCACAGGGTGTCTGTGACTTTCCAGATGATGGATGACAACAGAATGACATACTGATTTCGACCAGACCCAGAGCTGGAAGAACTACTGACATACGAGCTATAAGAGGGTTCTACCTCTAAGCACATGCAAATGAAACTCTTGTCCTGTAGCGTGGCTTAGAATGTTAGCTGGATCAGGAGTTTGCCTCACTAGAGACAGACGCTCAAAGGATTCCTTTTTTTACTGCATTTTTGTTACGGCAGATTAGACATGCTCAGCCTATGATATGTACTTGGCATGGGAAATTTTTGGATGCACTTTGATGCAACCAGCATAATTGTACTTTTTGAGGCTTTGGCCTACACTCAATCTATAACATTTATTGGAGAAGTTTAATGAAATCTCTTTTAGAATTTTGTCTGTTTAATCAATTGCCCTTTTTGGTGCAATGGATAAAAGCCACGAACCATACATTGGTTCGAGATTATAATGAACAAAGAACAAAATAATAAAAACATAATAATAAAATTCAAATAAAGCACTCTTTTGAAAATTAATTAACCCACAAAAATTAAAAATTTGGAAAACATATTTTGAAAATTAAACATTATAAAAACAACAAGAAAAGAAAATAAATATGTTGAGACGATTCTCTCGATTTTGAGGTCTCTTACTCATTGCTTGCACATTACGACTATCCTTGTCTACATTAACTCTTCACATCCTTGTGAAATTTTACATTCTACACAAAACCTCAAAAAATTTTGCATATTTTCCTCAACAATGTCAGCCTTTTTCATATGACACATATTTATGGGTTCATCACCACAAACTCTTTATAAAATTCAATTCTCATTTTCGGAATCAGTCCTTAACTTTTGATTCCCTCCTTTCAAGGTCGATCCTTAACTTCTTACTCTCTCTCTTCAGATTGATCCTTAACTTTCAATTCTCATTTTAGAATCAATCCTTAACTTTTGATTCCCTCCTTTTGAGGTCGGTCCCTAACTTCTAACTCTCTCTTTTGAGATTGTTCCTTAACTTTCAATTCTCATTTTTGGAATCAATCCTTAACTTCTGATTCCCTTCTTTCGAGTTTGGTCCCTAACATTCGACTCTCTCTTGAGATTGATCTTTAACTTTCAATTCTCATTTTGGAATTATTTCCTAACTTTTGATTCCCTCCTTTCGAGGTTGGTCCCTAACTTCTGACTCTTGGTCCCTAACTTCTGACTCTCTCTCTTGAGATTGATCCTTAACTTTCAATTCTCATTTTTGAATCGTCCTTAACTTCCGATTCCCTCTTTTTGAGGTTGGTCCCTAACTTTCGACTCTCTCTTGAGATTAATCCTTAACTTTCAATTCTCATTTTGGAATCAGTCATTAACTTCTGATTCCCTCCGTTTGAGATCGGTCCCTAACTTCTGACTCTCTCTTGAGATTGATACCTAATTTTCCATTCTCATTTTGGGATCAATTCTTAAGTTATAGTTCCCTTCTTTCGAATTGGTACCTAAATTCTGACTCTCTTTTTGGAATCGATACCTAAATTTCAATTCCCACCCCGGGGTCAGCACTTACATACTGATTCCCATTCTCTATAAATACATGAAACTTGATAGCTCAAACCCACTCTCCAGTCCCAAGTAAGAGTTCCTACTTCTTGACTTTGATCAAATATTTACTTGCTAATTCTCCAGCAAAAACAAATAGCACACACAATTTTATACCTACTTCTAAGTCTGTTGACTTAGAAGTTTGTGTTGGTTTTGTTGATCTCGTCGGTCACACTAATACGCGTGGTGTGCTTGCCTAGCACACCACACCTATTGGGGGTCCATTTGTTGACCTCACTTTTGGTTGAGGTTTAGTTTTCCTCTTTAATAGCCTAAGGTGTAGCCATAGGACTTTCCTGTTAACTATTCCTAGAAAACTAGAAAGTGAACCCTCACCATTAAAGATTCTACACTCCTTTTTGCTCAACTTGAAGCTCTACATATTGGTCCAAACCTCTAGCACTTAGTAGGAGCAGTCAATATGGGGAAGCTCATAATGAGTCCCATAAGACTGTTTGACCTTAGGGTTGACCCTAGGGGCTGGGGCTAAGGCACTTACTTTCACTCACTACACTCACTCTCACTCATAACCTTAAACCTAGTATTTGTTGACTTTGATCCATTGATCTTTTGGGAGACTCATGTAGATGATCCCCTAAACCCTTAGCCCTAGGCTATGGTTCAACTAAGACCAGTACATAGAGGACCCAAATGAGGATTCCATTGGTCCATGGCTCATATAGGGCGGTTGGCACCCCAATTCTACCAAAAATATCCAACTTGACCTTTTGTCCCAAAATCCCTCCAATTACCTAGATACGCTTGGAGCCCTAAATTTGGCCAAAATCTCCAAAATTACCAAATCCACCCAAAATAACCAAATTTGTCCCAAAATCTTTTCAAACTTTTCAAAATACCCAAAACTACAAAAAAAATGGCAAATTTACCAAAATGCCCCCAAAATAGCCAAAATTACAAAAATATCCTTGGCACCCCAAACTTTCTCAAAACCTCCAAAATCACTCCAAATATTTCCAAAGCCCATTTGGACCCCTCAATTAGACCCAATTTGATAAATTTAATCATTTTGTCCAAAACCCCCAAATTGCCTTTAAAGGCCTAATTTTCCCAAATCTACCTCAAATATCCATCAATTGGGTCCCATTTTCCCCCAATTTCAATTTTGAACTCAAACTAACCTTTCATATGGTCAATTTAAACCAAATCCAAGCTCAATTAGCCCATTCTTTGAGCCCAATTTTGATCTAGGTCAAACCCTCAATTTTGGCTACATGACTTAATCTCACCAAATTGAACCCCATAACCTACTCAATTTGCTACAATTTGTGTTGAAAACTCTTCATAACAATCCTAAACATCAAACTTGACCTTCAATTAGCCTTTGTGAAGCCTCAATTTCATGTAATTTTGTCCTAAGTCCAAAAACCTAAATTTTGCCCCAAATTGGCCATACCTCAAAATTCCACCAAATTGATTATCTTAGCCCCCAAAATTGACACCCAATTTATATTGAAAACTCTTCATGACATTCTTATTGACCATTTCAACAATCAATTTGGACTTAGCCCAAGTTTAGCCCAATCTAGACCCAAGTCTAGCCCAACATGCCCAAAGTGACCAAAATTCCAAAATTCTTCAAATTGAACCCTCAATTGAACTCAAAATCATTTCAATACTTCATAATAAATCTTCATTGCAATCATATACACAATTTTGATCAATCATTTGGGCTAATTGACATGGCTAGCCTAACCTAAACCCAATATCTAGCCATTTTGACCCACATGAACCCATGCACCAAAATTGGCCTAGCCACCTTAAAGCCACCAACTTTATGACTCCACAACCATTAAAATCCTTCTAAGGACTAGGCTAAACCACCATAAATCCAAAAAAGCATGCTATGGACCAATGGATCCCCAAATTAATGGATTCATTCCCTTTTTTAGGCCTTAACCACAAAATCGCCTCCATCATTGATTGTCATAGGGCGTTAACCATCATTAGCCACCCCCTGACCTTCTTGGGCCAAGTGGTGACCAATCCCTGGTTGGCCACCCATCTTTCGGCCAAAAAATGGCCAAATCGAGAGCCACCACCCCCAATCTTAACCCTAAGGGCCAGCTCACCAAAATCAAACCTTAGAACTTTTTAGCCCACCACCTAGGCAAACATTTGCACCCATGACTAGGCCCTAAGCTCCACTCTCTAGGCATGGTTATAAAATGGCCCCTTCATAGCCAAGAGATAGGTGCTGAAATTTTCTCAAGGAGACCCCTCTAAATTGCTCCCATAGCCTCTTTGAGACCTCCTCAGTGCAACCCATCCACTTCCCTACCTTAATTCCCATTGTCGGAGTTCAATTGTTGAGCTCAAATCCTTTTTGGAGACAAGACTAAACTCTCCACACCTCCATAGTGCACAAAAATTAAATTAAACTCACACACACCTTCACCACAGTGAAAGAAGACAAAGCCCCATCAAACCCCCCTCACAAAGAGCCTCTACACTAGACTTTGATCAACACCCAAATTTGGCCTTGATTGAATTTGGTTTTAGACCTTTCTCCACGGCCAGAGGCTCAATCCATGACCTCCTTGGACCTCCACGAATGTGACGAGCACCTCTGATTGAAGCTTCCCTTATCATAGCAAAGGTATTGAACTCCGCCTCTTCCTGAGTCTATTTTCGTTCTCCATTTGATTAGAGTTGATTTAATGGCATGTTTATCGTATGGATGTGTTTGTCTCACTTAGACGAGTCCATAGGATCAAACCAGAGGAGATTTAGTTGAGTTTAGAGGGAGATCTTAAGATTTTAGTGTGAACGGTTCTCGAGTTAGCCTATTTGGGGACGATGACCCACAATCGTTGGATCACACATGTACCAAATGGAGGGCTCTGATTGCGCTAGATGGGAGCGTGGTCCATAAAGCGCAGGCTGACTTAGATGGGAGCGCCAAACTAGAAGACGCCGTGTGGAGCTTCAGAGACGCTGAGGTTGAGGCGGTGTCGCGTGTTTAAGTAGAAAAATAGGGATTTAAATAATTCAGAAAATGATCCTTAACTTCAAAAATCTTTATCTTGGCGTAGAAAAATCACAAAAATAAAATAAAAATATTCTAATGCTCAGTGAACAAAGGTGAATAATGTTGAAATGATTTGAAGTTTATTTGATGAATATTTTATTTTTAATTAATTAAATATTGATTTGAGTATTTTAACTCTCCATGCATGTTGACATTTCACCATGGCTTGATATTTTAGCATGTTGTTGCCTCTGTCATGGGAGGTATTCTCTGATTCTTCCAAAGTTAGAGAAGACCTCTAGACAAAGATCTATATTTTTCAAGTTTGTGTCTATTATTTGCATAAATTAATCACAATAATTTCTATATTGCTTAGAAAAACCCAAGAAAAATTTGGAAGGTTTATTGTGACTAGAGAACCCTTTGAAAAATTTTTCATGAGTTAAGTCATTAAGAACACACCTAATTTTCACAATACTATAAAACACAAAGAAAATTAATTTGGGAAAAATAAAAATCTAAATGACTTGATTTTGACTCTACACTGTGATTTAAAGTTCAGAGAACTCCTCATAAAATTTTCAAAATATTTGGAGCTCATTTGATAACTCAAATTGNGGTTTTAGTGTGAACGATTCTCGAGTTAGCCTATTTAGGGACGATGACCCACAATCGTTGGATCACACATGTATCAAATGGAGGGCTCTGATTGGGTCTGATGGGAGCGTGGTCCATAAAGCACGGGCTGACTTAGATGACAATGCCAAACTAGAAGACGCCGCGTGGAGCTTTAGAGACGCCGAGAATGAGGCAGTGCCACGTGTTTAAGTAGAAAAATAGAGATTTAAATAATTCAAAAAATGATCCTTAACTTCAAAAATCTTTATCTTAGTGTAGAAAAATCACAAAAATAAAATAAAAATATCTTAGTGCTCAGTGAATAGAGGAGAATAATGTGAAAATGATTTGAAGTTTATTTGATGAATATTTTATTTTTAATTAATTAAATATTGATTTGAGTATTTTAACTCTCCATGCATGTAGACATTTCACCATGGTTTGATATTTTAGCATGTTGTTGCCTATGTCATGGGAGACATTCTCTGATTTTTCCAAAGTCGGAGAAGACCCCTAGATAGAGATCTATATTTTTCAAGTTTGTGTCTATTATTTGCATAAATTAATCACAATAATTTCCATATTGCTTAGAAAAACCCACGAAAATTTCAGAAGGTTTATTGTCACCAGTGAACCCTTTAGAAAATTTTTCATGAGTTAAGTCATTAAGAACACACCTAATTTGTATAATACCCCAAAATGCAAAGAAAGTTAATTTGGGAAAAATAAACATCTAAATGACTTGATTTTGACTCTACACTGTGATTTAAAGTTCAGAGAACTCCCCATAAAATTTTCAAAATATTTGGAGCTTATTTGATAACTCAAATTGATTAATGTCATTTTGACATTGGAGTTTTCTGTGATCAGAGGAATTTTTTAAAAATAAAATTGTAAATAAAGTAAAAACTTCATTTTTAAGGCTATTTTGAATATTTAAGTAGTTAGCAGAGAAAATTGAGTAGCAGAGAAAAGGCTAATTAATGTTAAGTAGCAAAGAAAATTGAGTAATTTCATAATAAGAAGAGCTAATAAATGATATAGAGCATTTTGAATTATTAGTAGTGACACCAAATGAAGAAAGTCTCGCATTGTTGAATCAAATGCTCATGGAGTCAAGTTTAAAGGACATAATAGGAGATGGTTTATCAGTGAATGTTGAATTCTATAAAATATTAGACCAAGTAAATGCATGTCAAGTGGAAGAGTGTGAAATTGTAAAGAAAAATTTTTGACAAACAATAATATATTTATATTTTTGATGCTAATGAATTTTAAACCAAACAATATTGCATGAAACACACTATTTAAGGTGCACAATACATCTCGAAACTAATAAAATGTATCAAGTACTCAAAAACTTATTCAAGTGACTTGGATTGAAGTGTAGTGTAGTAAACTTTCTAGCAAGATATCCTACTTGTCAAATTGTTAAAGCCAAATATCAGAAGCCTAGTAGGCTATTGCAACAAGTCTCTATACAAAAATGGAAATGGAGGACCTTACAATGGATATTTTTATTGAGCTTCCTAGATTAAAGCATGGACATGATATTTTAATGGGTGGTTAATGATCGTCTCACCAAATTTGCACATCTCTTGCCTAATAGAAAAATGTTGTGGATAAGTTGGTCAGAATTTTTGTAGATGAAATTGTGCGATTGCATTAATTTCAAAAGTCAATTATTTCAAATACAGATAATAAATTCAAATACAAACTGCAGAGAAAATTTCAAGTGGCTATGAGTACATAACTAATTTTGAGAACAACATTTCAACCTTATATAAATGGTCAATTGAAAAAAAATATCTATATATTAGAAGATTTGCTTAAACATTGAGTACTTTATTTTGGTGGATTAAAAATGAAAAAAACCTCTGATAGAGTTTACTTACAACAATAGCTTCTAAACCATTATTGATATGGCTCTCTATGAAACCCTTTACAAAATAAAATACATGAAACCCTTTTATTTGGGCTAAAAATAGTGAAGGAAAGATAATTTGTACTGAGTTGGTTAATGAAAACACCGAGACAATCTAATTGATTCATGATAGATTGAGAGTTATTCAAGATAGTTAGATAAATCATTATGTAGCTCAATACCAACCTATGGAAATAGAGGCATGAAAATTTATTTTTCTGAGGGTTATTCTTATGGAAGGTGTTAAATTATTGGAAAATCCTAATAAGTTGAGCCTATAATATGTTGATTTGAATGAGATTCTAAAGAAGATTGAAAGTGTGACACATATGCGTGAGGTAAATAATTTGTTCCATATCTCTTTACAATGAAATTATATTGTTGATGTGGCTAGTAAACTTGTCATGAACTCTATAAATATCTAACTTGATAAGACATTTGAAGAATAAAGTGAAAGCATTGTTGATTATGACATAAAGCAACTCAGTAGTGAAGAGATTTCTTATGTGTATGTATTATGGAAGCATGACATGGAACAAGATGCCATTAGAAGTGAGAGAAAGATATTTATCTGCAACTATACAATTGATGTATAAATTATGTTGTTGTATATTAAAATTTTGAGGACTAATTTTTAAAAGAAGAGGGGAGGTTATATTAATAAATTTTTAAATTTTAATTAATTTAATTTAAAATTTTGAATTACTTGCTTAAGACACTTGCACTACACATGTCGATAAAAAAAACTTCTCACCGCTTGAGGGAGACGTAATATGAGGATTATCCCCTTGTTTTCTCCCATTCGAACAAATCACCAAACACACAAGTCAGTAGGAGAGAAGCTCAAGCCAGAGAGGTTAAGAAGGTGAAGTTCGAGCGAGTAAAAGATGAAGTCAGAAAGATTGAAGAAGGATAAAGGAGAAGGCTGCAAGTATACATGCATAAGATCGCTCACTTTGTCACATTGTGCAGTTTTGTGGCTCAATCACGAGAGATCGCTCACATTGTCACATTGTGCAGTTTTGTGGCTCAATCACGAGCTTTCCTAGCTCATTTGTGATTAGCTAGAAGGGAAGGAAAGGAAGATTAAGGGAGGAAAAAGGGAGGCTGAGATCGTCGGAGGAGGCGGGCACACAGGGGGCTTGTTTGGCTCACAGGGATGCATGAACAAGTGCCTCTAGCTTCAAACCTAATAAACATCATAACATCATGGAATAGTGTGGTTTTGCAATTCTTACCCAGAAGTGTAGAGTTTCTCACTCGTGAGTGGCTCGACCAAGCATATGTATATTTCATGTGCAAGACAAGGTAAGAGTTTTGAAGGGTTTTGCAACTTTAGGTAAGAAATTTGAAACATAACAGTAAGATTTTGAAGCTTTACATTCCTAATGCTACACAAATTTGTTCATATTTAATGTAAATTTAATTTTAGAAATTCCTAAATTTAGAAATTATTATTATTGAACAGAGGCTTTGATTTGAAAGCGCTAATCAATAAAGGAAGAGAATTCACAAGTATGATTCTTTCTGCAACAATAATCATTTATTTTCAAAGTGTTAAATATATTAAGTGAAGATTTAAATTAAACTTGAAGAACCTGTAAAAGAAACTTAAAAGTTATAATTTGAATATTCATATATATAGTTAAAACAAAATATATAATATTGAGTTTAAAATGGGTAGACACGAAATTGAGTTAAAAATAAGTTTCTTGTTTCTAATTAATTCAAATTAGAAAATATAATAAAAACGAATTAAATCTAATATATTATTATAAGTACACTAAAGAATAAGTTGACCAAAGAAATGACTGCAAACTGTGTTTAATAAGCTAGTAAATATTTTTTTATTTATAAATCAATTGAAGCTGTTTTTACTACTTGTAGCAGTTTCTTTTAAAAAAATGCAAGTTTCATGTTCTTTAAATGTTTAATAAAAGAAAGAAATAAAATATGATATATGCAATGCATATGTAGAGCCACCTCAGGATGATACTAACCATGGATGCATATACTTGTGCAAATAAAATCAAATTGAAAATAGAAATAATTACCTACCTTTTTGGTGGGTTTTTAAAAATGCTAAATATATACTCTTAGTTTAGATTTAAATGATGATTCCCATTGAAAAATAATGTAATTGAAATAAATAAAACTATTAAAAGATAATTTCTTCATTCTATCTCTTTTTTTATTGCTTACTATATTTTTACAAAATATTTTTAAAATATGAATTAGTGTAATTTTGAAACATTTTATCCTCTTGAGTAGTTCAACTTATACCTTTAGTTGCAAATATTTTTTTAGAAAAACCTTCTTTAGAATAGTTGAATCCTAAAGAGTGAGTGTATAAACATCGAGGAGCTCAGGGAGACGGGTATAACATTTTAATTTTTACATTCGTTCTAGTTGTGAAAGTTTAAATTTGAATGAACTAGTAAAACTATATTTTTATGAAATAGAATGTCTCTTTTATATTTTCGATGATTTTTGTTTAGCAAATAAGAATATTTAGATATTTTTTATTTGTTTGACCGTATATTCCCATCTTAGTATTCCAAGTTCCCAAACTTAATCGTGACACAATAAGATCAACTGCATCTTTACATTGAAGGAAAATAAGAAGTAACCTTATGATCTTATTAGGAAGTTGTTCGATAACATTGTGGGTGCATGCATATATATATATATATATATATATATATATATATATATATATATATATATATATATATATAGAGAGAGAGAGAGAGAGAGAGAGTGAGAGAGAGAGGTATATATATATAGATAGATAGAGAGAGGCGATTTCAAGCTACATGGTATAGTTTATTTATGGTGTAATTCAAACGATTGAATTGATTGAGTTTCAAATACACTATATGTTAAACTATTACTAATTGTCATCATTATTACCGTTATTATTTGCTATCACCAAATATTATGATCTTCAATCAATGTTCGACATATTTATGAAAAGTTTAGATTGAATTCATTTGAATCCAAAAAAATAATCTCTTACATTTTTATTCTTGTCATATTTCTAATATATATATATTTTTTTTACTTTAGAATTTTCTTCAACTAATAAAAATGACACTTACAAAATCTAGGTTAATTTACATATATATCACACAATTATTATGTATTTACATATATAACACTCAAAAATTTGATTTTTACATTATAACAAATTAATATCATAAACATATGCATTGAAATATGTATTTCATAAAAAAAAAAAGTTAATAATAATGATAATTTTCATGTGATGTTAAAATTTCGAGTGTTATAAATGTAAATACGAAAATTTTAAATGTTAAATATGTAAAAAAAATAAGAATTGTGTGGTATGAGTGCAAGTGTTACAATAATTTAATTGGCACATCTGGTATTTACAAAATCACCACACACTTGCATTCTTTTAAAAATTTTCACTTATCTATTAAAATTTACAATAATATCCCAGTTCATATTTTTATATTTTTACCAAATTTTTAATGAGTCGATTGTGACACTTATAAGTACATGAGTTCGTAGTTCGAAGAACTAAACCGGCGTACATAATAATAATTCGGGTGCAATTATCCAAACATTTAAATATTGTATTATACCTATCAGAATACTTCGCATGAAGTCGCCTCGCCCTATTTTATAAATCTCGTGACATCTTCCCTCCTGTCCCCGGCTTTAACCGTTAGATCGCGCCGGAGAGCCCCGACAAATGATATGCCAAAGTGGGAAGCCGGCAGCAAGCCATGGAAAGAGGACAAGTATGTAGGGTTTACCTGTATTCCTCACTTCTTCCAGTTGATTGATCTTTCCCAAATGTTGAAGATTTTTTGGTTTTGTGAGGAAGTCCGTCTCAGCTTTGGCTTTGGAATTCGTGCATATGATTTCATCGCATGGATCTTCTTCGTCCAAACTTCCTGATTCCCGTTTCATGTTTTCTTTCTTTTCAGACCTGCATGGTATCTGTTTTTTGTATGGGTTTATTTCGGAAGCCTCCTTTTGTTTTTCTTCTTCTCTTCAGTTTTGGTTTCTCCGTTTTTTCAATGCTTTACATGATCATCACCATGTAACTTTTGGTTACAACAATTGATCTGAAAGGGTATTTTCCTGCCGCAGAAGTTTAAGTTTATCTAAGCTCGGCGAGCGAGCAAACACTGGGAACTTATTTTGTGTTATTTCTTCACTGCATTATCTGCTAGAGGGTTTCGAAGGTTATTATGAAATTCCGGGATCATAGAAAGTGAACGCAGAGGAAAGATTTTACTGAGATATGCTGGCGTGATATGTGTGATTCTCCCTTTCACATCTGAAAGTGTGAGAATGGATCAGGCTCCTTTTTTTCCTAGCAATGGCAATACGGCGCCCGCTCAGAGCTCTGCTTCCAACGTTGCTCGGGATGGATATGACAGCGATGGCCCATACTTCGTTCCACCGTAAGTTTTCTATTCCTTTCAGAAGTTTATGTAATTTGCTACCTTGAATGTCACTCTCTGCATTTATTGATAGGACCTCATCGCGTAATAGTGCATTTCGAGCTGCTCATACTCTATAATGAAATCCGAAAATTTGAGGGTAATAAGCGAATGAATACATTAACAGAAAACTATTCTTGTTGTCCTGTTCAGTCACCACTTGATGTTTTGGATTCACGACATTACTCCTCACTAATGAAGACCTTGCCCCCCTATGGTGGCCATAGCCATCCATTTTGCCACACTTTCTTTAGTGGTCTTGCAGATGCTCAGACCAAAATCAAAGTCATAAGTGCCACTCACCGTGACTCTTTGGTAGTGCAGCCTAGCGTAAGTCCCCTGGGGTCACAGGTTTGATACCGCTTGAGTGCATCTGACTTGCAGTGCGGGATCGAGTGGTTAGACACATGAGGGTGGTTGGAGGCTCGTATCATAGCCTTCGACCATTCTTAAAAAAAAACAAAGTTTTTGCTTTGACAGAATGAAAAATGAAGTTTTACATGTACATATTATCATCAAGAATCATATGAAAGATTATTGTTCAAAATCTGCAATCATTATTACATCAAAATAGTGCATAAAACATTAGAAGTAAGTTAATCTTTGGATTGATACCGATCTTCGCAAAAGGAGATGCAGTGTCTTCCACCATGTCGCTTTCACCTTTGCTTGCGCAATATTAGAATTAGGCAATCTTGAATTTTTTTTTGTGGAATGAAAACTTATGGATGTAGAGACTATGGGTACAATCAGTGATTCATGTAGAACATGACATGCAAGGCCTTTTTGAACATCCGTCAATTGGAAGGTAATAGCCTTCAATACTGCCAAGGTAGATTCTACTTAATCATCTAGATGGTAGAGCTTTGCACCACAAATTTCAATCAAATTCTTGTCACATGCTATTAACAATTTTCTCAGATCACCACTGAATTTGTTATTTTTGTGGACGGCTAAAAGAACAAAAGTTTGTAATGTCAAAAGAACTTCATCGTATCTCTAATCATTGATTAGGAAACCCAATTAAATTCATCGTATCTACAAAAGTACTTCTATTTTTTTTTGTTAAGTACTTTCTTCTCGGTGAACCAAAACGGCCCTCCTTCACTACGTTTGTATGAAATTTTGAGAGAAGTTTCTTCAACAAGAACTTCTTCTCTTTTGTAGTTTTTTAATGGTTCATGCACGCTATATGCAATCTCTTTTGTTGGTTTTAGCTCAAACTCTCATCACTGGCAAATAAATTGCTTTGGATGTAACCACTTCACAATGCCATTAGAAGTACGTCAACAAATCTCAATCTCATGGGTGTAGTACATCGACTTCAGCTTTGCTCCATATTTTTTGATTATTTGAATATGAATAGAGAACGGTAGTAGTAACCTATCTTTATGGTTCTTGAGAAACAGTAATGCAAAATGTGATGCGAAGAATGAGCTGAGTGGTGCGCTAACTTCATGCGAAGCTGAGGATATGTTGGTTCTAAAGGCAGAGCTCGAGATGTTAGGAGGACAACACATCTAGCTATATAGTTTTTGAGGTGAACTTGTTACTTGGGTCAATAAGCCCATGCAACAATTGAGTGTGTGAGTATTTGTGGCGACAGTTTGGAGTTGTTGGTTGGCTCTGACATTATGTGAAAGATACTAAAGTAACACAGGATGGGGACTTAACATAGAATGGAGATTGATGAAATCTAGAACTGCTTTCTTTGATGTAGTAGTTTGTGGATTAGGGGATCGTGGCAGTGATTCTCAGCATGGACTGGAACTTGAATCGATTGTGCGAAAGATGAGATGAATTTGAGCATTTTATCTTAGCGAGTTTCAACAAAAGGGTCATTAATTAGACCCCAATGCGTATTACATCATTTTGAATAGCTCAAACTCCAAAAATGAAGCCAAAATTTTGAGGGAAAGAAGCGGGAAAAGACATTATACAACGATAATCATGAGCATTTTTCAACCAAGTGGGGTCAGCTACATGAATCCTTTTTGTCCATTTTGTCTTATTGTCATATTTTCAATTAATTCTAATAAACTAAGATTATTTTTATACTATATGTCCAAGTCTTTTTAGGTATACCTCTATGTTTCTTAACATAAGTCGAATCTAAAACATCTACTCTATTAACCAGATTATCAGATTGTCGACGTTTAATGCGACCAAACCATTTAAGACTATCACGACCCGACTCGAAGTTTAGAATAAACCAATGTGCTTACAAATGGTTGGATGGTGTGAATAAAAAAAATATTATTCATTTTCTACTATTAGCAGATGAAAGAACCACTAAGCAATTTAATTAAAGTAATATATAAAAAATTACTTTATTACTCGTTGTCCACGACCTCTTTAAACCTTTTTCATTTTTTCGCTCATCTTTTAATTAACTAATTAAATCTTAAAAAATAGTTTAAAATAACAGTGAGCTAAATGAAACAGTGAATACTCATACTTATAAACAATAGTAATACAATGAAGAAATTAATAATATGCTAGTTAATTTTTTTAATAAATAAATATAAATATTTGATGGTATTCAAAGCATTTTACTCTACCAATAACATATCAATATTATTTCGTATTCATACCACCGTCACAGGAGTCACCGTCTAAAAATTGTGTCAATTAAGACACATCAATGACGATATCCTTTTCTATATACGTGCACAGTACGTTTGTATCCCTTCATTTGTACTATCAAGGGGTGATTTCATCATAGTTAGTAGTCCACATAAACATCTCATTCATGCATTTGTTGTATTCATTTTAGCATACTATATAAAACATACACTAAATACATAAGAGTAAGTAACTACAATATTCATATCAATATCACCGATGAAGAAAAATATCTTAATCAAAATGTGCCATCAACTGCAAAATATTGAGAAGAAACAAATTATTATTATAGATTAAAATTACAAGTACTAACCTCGATGATAGACAATTTACATGATTTTAACTTGTATTACTTCTATCAATTATTACCTATAAAATAAAAAATATTCAATTATCAATTTTAAATAATTATGTTTTAATTTAATTTTGAATTTATGTTGTATTACACTAATGTAATTAGCATTTCAAAACTTTAAATTTTAACCTTAATTATTGTAATAAAAGTTTATATTAAAAATTATTAATTCTACAAAAAATTTGGTTGGAATTAATATCTTAACATTTCTTTATTGCTTGAATCAAATACACTTAAGTTTAATTTTTAATTAATAAACTTATATATAATATTATATATATATATATATATATATATATTAAAGTCTTTCATTTTTTTATTGAAATTGAAAAGATTCATAGAGGTTGTATGAGAGGACCCAAAAAAAGGTGCCTTACCCATACGATACATCAGACACTAGTATCTTAAAAGGATAAAACATAAATAAAATACAAAAAAATAAAATTTGCAGGAAATAAGTTGTTAGGCACGAACCACCTTGGTTTTGCCTCTGCCTCTAGTTCTAGGAGCGGAGACAACTAACAAATTGCTGAGTGTCGTTCCATTATCCGAAGTTACTAGAGTATCATCCATTAAGTTCCCAAGCTGGGGTGTGCCTCCATTCTTCTTTTTCTTTCTAGATTCCTCATCCGAGGACTGACTCATATGATTGGTGTGGTCAACAGATTGTTGGGCATGTAGGAGAGAATGAGCCCCCAGCTCCTGACTAGCAGTAACAACATTCTGATTCTGAAGAGATGGTAAGCATGTCTCTTCAACACCTGATGCATCTTGGAGGCGTGCAGCTTCAATACTATCCTGATTATCCGATCCAAGTAAACCATCTGTCAATATATCAGTCGGAAGAACAGAGACAGTATTGTCTTCGGTAGTGGGAGGGGGAGGTGACATCTTGTCAACCGGTGTTTCAATAGTCTGTGGAATGTACTATGGAGCGGTGGAGGGACATGTATGATGTGGGGTAGATCCAAAAGCGTTTTTACCTGAAGGTTTTAAATTCGGATGCAACTGATAATAATGAGTGTCCAAATATACGACAGTGGGTACAATAAAGTGGTATCTGTTTAAGTTCTGCTTGCTGCCAAAATCCCTGATATCCCGGAAAAGGTAAAGTAATATCCCTTTCTATCAAAATTCTAGCTTCTGAAGGCCGGGTCAGATTCACTGTAGGCGTGTCAGCTTTGAGGGGTTTACCGTATACCATCGCTAAAGCGAAGAGAAGTTCTTGATAAAAAAAGTGGATCTTCAAACCTGGGAAGCGCAGCCAAACAGAAATGGTAGGAGGTTCAGTACGAGGGTCAAAATCCACCGTCCATTTTAAAACCTTCATCACCTGATTTTCAATTCGAAGAACTCTTCTCGCAAACAAATGGGTGTAGTTTTCGTCATTTGATAATTAAATACGAATGTGACCACCATCCAATTTACCGATTTTTCAACCCCCTTTCAGCTTCATTTGCTCAAAGCTCTTTTAAGTTAGCTCAAGTTTAGGTTTTCATAAAGAAACTTACCTATTAAGAACAGCCGACAAGGCGCAACTAGGGTAAAGATCTCTGTCTCAGTGAGAAAAATTGCAAGTTTATCGTTTTTACGGGAAGCTTTTTTGAGAAATCCGATTTCAATGCCAAGAGCAAAATTATCGTGATATCGTTGCCGAAACATATTCGAAAGAGGGGCGGAGACGGGGTTATCAATGGCGAGGGCGGCGACGGCGTAGGAACGTCCTGAAGCCATTTTCTATAACAAGCTGTCAATCGACACAGACTCTTCTCCGCCGCAATCGACAACGCCAAACGCGAGATATCGACTTCTGTGAGGAGGAAGAAGGAGGAAGAAGGAGGAAGACGCGATGAGATCTGTCAGCTTCGAACAGAGGCAACGAGATGCGATCGGTTAGGACATGATTGGAGTCTTAGCTTACCTTTATATATATTACTTAAAATGAAGCTTGCCTTTACATCTGTTTCGGCACTCGGTCCCTTTTCTTTCTGCTTAGGCGCTCGGCTAGGTCATGCAGTTCCTTCCTACCACTAGCTCGATTCAAATGCTTTGGCTCTTCCTTCTGTCTCTTCTTCTTCATCACTCAGTTAGGGCACGATTGAAGTCTTACGCACGCAAGGAAGCTCCTCCTTCTCCTTTGACTCGACTTGACACAGTAGCACAAAGCCGCAATCCTTTTCTTTTACAGAGCACAAGATCTGTTGTGCCGTTTCTTCTCCCGCGTGGTCCTCCTCTGCTCAACACCGACACTACGCTTGACGTCTCCTGTACCGCTTGACACAGGTAAGTAAATCTTACTTTGGCCTGTAGTTTTATAAACAAATTTGTCGTATAGCCTTCTGATCCCTTTGTTTCAAATTCACAACTTCTCGCTACATCTCTCTCTGTTCGGTTTCTTCATCTGGTTTCCTGACTTTCGCTTCCTCTTGTTTGACTCTCTGTTGCCTGATTCCTCGTTTATTCTTCTCTTCAGTTTTTTTTTGTCCGACTGTTCCTTTCCTCTTCCCCTGAGTGGTAGAACCATTATAAAGACGACTCTCTCTAGTCTTGTCTTCCATTGCAGCTACACTAACCCTTTCACAGATACATTTGTTTCGTATTTGGTCTCTAAGTGTCAAGCCACTCATCCATCTAAACATTCTCATCCTAGCAACACTTAACTTAGTTTTATGCTTCTCTTTTAAAGGCCAACGCTCCTTGCCATAAAACATTTAAGCTCTCTCCATCATCTCATAAAATTTTCCTTTAAGTTTAAGCGGTACTTTTCTATCACACAATAGACCCGATGCATTCCTCAACTTCAATCATCCAACTTGAATTCTTCTAATAACATCCCATAAATACATCACCATTACTTTGAACAACACATATCTTAATGATTTGATCACCCTACAACTCTATCACTAGATCTACTACTACTAAAATTACATTCCATGTATTCAGTTTTAGAGCAATTCAAACAAAGACCTTTATACTTTATGATAGATTTCTATAATTCAAGTTTTTCCTTAACTCTTACTCTTATCTTATCCATAAGAAGGATATCACCAACGAAAAGCATACACCAAGGTACATCATCCTGTAAATGTCCAGTTAGAGCATCCATAACTAAAGCAAAAAGATACGGGCTTAATGCCGATCTCTGATGTAATCCAACTGAAATAGGAAACTACTTGGCCAATCCTCCTATTGGAACACAAGTAAAAGCTCTAGTTTTGTTCAGCCACTGCTTAGTTTTATATTTAGTTTTTCCAATGACTTAAAAGTAATATACAACATTTAATTTTATTAGGCTATACATGACGACAGCTGGTTGTAACAACCATAACATCCCAGCACATCCCCTTATAACAGTCAACTGTCTTTTGTTAATTAAATATATTAGTTATGCTTATGAGTTTTATTTTATTTTTTTACATATTTTCTCATGGATGGCCTGTTGAGCTACCCCTTTCAAAAAAGTAAAAGAAAGAAAAAAAGAAGAGAGAAAATACTAAGGCTTCACTCACGTAAGCTAATGCTGTCTAGTAAATTATGAATACCAACCAATTTAGACGAAAGGAAGTACTTATTATTGGCACAAAACCTTTGGGAGTAACTTCTATCGATGCATGTCTATTGCACCCATGTTTTAAATGCTTTATTTAGTGTTCATGGGTTTATGTTTCTATGTGCTTGTTTGCATGCTTGTTTGTGTTTCTTTCTCTGAAGTTATGTTGGAGTGGAAAAAAACTGAATAAATTTCATATTTATCCTTTGCAGAACCCCAAGCAGGTTGTCAAAATCTCTACCTCCAGAGCTTGTTGGTGTTGTTCCTTTGATTGAAAGGTTCCAGGTATGCTTGAAAGTTTGATCTTATTTTTTCTGCATTCATCTTGGAGGTTAGAATTAATGTAGATATTATAGAAAGTTGGCAGTTCTACATGAATTTCAATATCAATCTGGTGCCAATTTTTAGTAATATAAAACACAAATGAATAATTCTTTAATTATCCATCTTTGATATGGGATGCTTTCATGGATCATATACTTGGGGTTATCTCAGTTTATTGGTGTAAAATTCTAAAACTGTTATATGATTATGATTGATTTTAAAATACCCTTAATAGAGGGCATTATAAATTGCTTTTCTGTTATGAATGTAAGAAGTGGAATTGTCAAGCAAACTCGAGCCTAAGTTAAGTGCATACAGCGAGCTTGAACTCAACTTAACGGAAAAACAATTGGCTTGATAAGTTTC
Organism: Phalaenopsis aphrodite; assembly: GCA_003013225.1. Taxonomy (NCBI): domain Eukaryota; kingdom Viridiplantae; phylum Streptophyta; class Magnoliopsida; order Asparagales; family Orchidaceae; genus Phalaenopsis; species Phalaenopsis aphrodite. The sequence goes on from NEWO01000072.1 coordinate 1,137,467, forward strand.
ATTAGAGAAGGCTGCGGTGAAGTGAGTTAAATGTAGTTATGGGACTAGTGGCTAGAGCTTGGTGGAGGAAGCGACATTGTGAGTTACTCGGGGGTTCATTGGAGGACAAAATGTTTGGATTTGCGGCACAAGCTTGATAGAAGACTCAATAATGAGAGCTCACTAGAGGATGCTATGATGAGAGTTCATTGGAGGATGTGATGATGGGAGCTCACTGAATGATGTAGTGATGGGAACTCATTAAATAACACAATGATAGGACCTTAATCTAACCTGACCTGATGAAACTTAACATAAAAGTGCTTAATATAATGGTTGAATTTAATTGAGTTGGCTTGCAAGCTAATATGCCAAGCTGAGTCAAGCTCGAACTCGAGCTTCTATGTTATAGAAGCTATAAGTTAAACTTTTGCTCAAGCTCGTGACTCTATAAGCTTGACTTGCGAGATTTTTAATGAGTTGAGTATGAGCTAGCTCACACGCTAGCTCAACTCTCTTTCATTCTTTGTGGATTCAAGCTTTGATGTTCGCTTGTCAAGAAAAAGGAATATGAAGTTATAGATGATTTTCATGTCTATACTCATAACATTGCCTTTCTTGTTGATTATGGTTGATTAATGAGAACTTGTACATAGGCACACTTTCACGTGTTGGAAAGCTACCTTGGTCATCTAGACTTAGCAACGGAGGTGGAGGGTCCTCTCAATAATAAGCATTGAGAATGGTAGCCAAATAATCAAAACTATTTTTTTTTTTTGGATCTTGCATTCTAAGGGCTTGCTATTATGGAAGACTCTGATGCTGTTGATGGCTTGGTGATGTGATTAACAAGGGACCAATAAAAAAGGAATTGATTTTAAAAATATTAAAATGCCTCAAAGTTGTTTTAGTATTCCTTAAAAATAAATTAATTTGTAAAAGCAAAATACCAAATTTATTATACAAACATTTTATGCCATTTTAATTAATTTTGAAAAAAAAGGATTCCAAATAGGATCGAATGGTTTATAAATTGCAAAATTTAATTTTTGTGATTATCATTCTAAATTTGATTTCTTAAAACATTTAACGTTAAATTTGTGTTTGCTTTTATTGTTTCATTGATCTTCATTGAAAAATCTTAGACCCTAAGACGTCCTACATCACTTACAAGAGTATATACACATGTTTGGATGTAGACATAAGGGCTAGTTCAAATTCATCAGGCTAATTGACCAAATTAGAGTTAATCAGGCTAACTAGAATTATTTACGGATATAATCAAGCTCATTAACATTTATTAGCTATTAATTATGCTTCTTAGATGGTGAAATTATTTATTTGTGCTGTAATAATAGGATGTGATGTGGAGAATACCTTTTTGTTCTTGTTGATTGAATTATTTGCTGAAATCAAGATTTCTTCATCTTGATCAATTTTATTTTTCGTACAATTTGAGTTATCGATTGACACTAAATAGGACGCAATGGATAAAAAGGATTCATGTGGCAGACCCCACTTAGTAGGTTTAGGTTTTGTTGTTGTTGTTGTACAATTTGAGTTATCGATTCTTTTCTTTGTCTAATATCTTGTTCTTGATCAAACTTGTAACTCCTTGCTGTCTAACATGCTAAACTGGATTTTTTGGATCAACACCATTAATGAAAACTCAGTTGCCCAATACAGAAACCATTTGTTGAGCCTTCTTGTTTGTACTACTTTCACCGCAAGCTTGTAGTAGTTGTACTCCCTGGTTGACATTAACATAGCTTTCAACAATCACTTCTCTTTTGATTCTGACGTAACCAAAAATACAACCTTCTTTTCCTTGATATCTTAATGAACTGAGCATTTTTATGCAATGCCCCATGACGACACATAAGGCATAGTGGAAGTAGGTGGCCCAATTCATTGAATCTATCACCAACACTCATTTATAATTCTAACCTCTAAAACAAAGTGAGTGATGAAGTCAGCCATCTGATTCAGACTAAAATTAATCATACAACATTATTTCTTATCAATTGAGTGGAGGCATTCCAAACTATTTTAGGGTTTATTTGGTCTGCTAAAAAAGGAATGCAATGTAAAAGGAACACAATGTGATTAAAATGTAATATATTTGAAATACTTTAAAGTTGTTTGGTTTGATGTGAAGTAAATGCATAAATTTTCGTTGTTGTGTTTGATTGGAAATACTTGAAATACTTTGAAGTTGTTTGGAATTAGTTGAAATTATGGTTCATAGGAAGATAAATATCATATGTATTCAAGAAATAAATCAATTGGAGAAAAGATTAAGGAGATTGATAGCTTAGGTTTTAAACTTTGTTATTCTGGCAGGAGTCGCACTAGAAATGTAATTATAGATAAGAGTTTGAAAGATAACGTTGTAAAAATTAATAGAATTGAAGATAAAATTATAGCCCTTAAGATTGTTGTTGATACTAAGATTTTTAATGTTACAAGTGCTTATGCTTCTCAAGTAAGTTTAGATATATATTCTAAAGAAAAATTTAGGAAAGTCCTAGAAGAATTAATATAAATGATATCTCTTAAAGAAATAATTTTTATTGGAAAAGATTTAAATTGACATGTTGGTAGTGAGGTAGAAGATTTCAGAAATATTCATAATGACTACTCTTTTGGAGTGATTAATGATGACTGTAAAATCATATTAGATTTTGTTTTAGTGTATGATTTTATTCTTGCTAATGTTTTTTTTAGAAAAGAGATGAATATATTATTACTTATAAGAACAGATTTAATAAAATACAAATTGATTATTTTCTTATGAGAAGAAGAGATCGTTGAGAATGTAAAGATTGTAAGGTCATTCCAAGTGAGGATTTAAGTATTCAATATTGATTATTTGTTCTGGATTTTAAGATGAAGAGTTGTAAGATAAAAAATACTAGGAATCATTGTCATAAAATTAGATAGAGACGCCTAAAAGAAATAAATAAAATTATTTTTTTGAGTAAATTTTAAGATTTTAAGATTTGGGATGTTCATGAAGAAGCAAATTTTATGTGGGATAAGAAAGAAAATTAATATCTATTATTTTAGAATTTGCTGTTAACTACAAGGCATCCTCGGTTCTCGACCTAATGCCATCCAATTTTACATCATGGCAACAAATTACAAAAAAGGTTTATATAACTAACGTAATGCTATCCAAAACTAAAGTTGTGGGGTGAGTTATCAAGAATTACAATAGTCCATGATCTAAAAACACTTATAGCAATTTGATTACCCATCTTGATTAATTAATTGTTAACTATTTACCCAGACAATTCAATAGATTTTTATTAAGATGGTTAAAGTTTTAATAGTTTGAATTATGGTAATTAAGTTGAAGATATTTAATTAATTTATTTGAAAATTATTGAGTTATTTATTCTTATTTAGTATTAATTTTGATTTATTAAGTACACATGTTTTTTTAGTAATTTTTATGGTAATTAATTCTTTATTATTAAGTGATTAATTTAACTAATAAATAACGATTTAGTTAAATTCACTAGAGATTTGGGATTTTAAATCATTTGATTAATGTTTATGAGGAATTGTCAGTTAATTAGCCATTGTTTTTTATAATTAATCATTTATTATTGCTAATAAATGATTAATTAATATTTTAACTTAAATCTAATTGGTTTATTATAGGTGTATAAATAAAAAAAACTGTTTGATTTGACTAATAGATATATTTAATTAATCAAATTATTGATGAACTAATGTTATTAGTTAGCGACTATGATGGTAAGGTATAATAATTATGTTCTAATAAGATTTAATTGTGATTATCAGCAATAAAATGGGATTATGTTAATCAGATGGTTATTCTTATTTCTAATTTTTATTTTCTATTATGTTCTCTATTTTTTTTTCAGTAAAACTTGAAACAAGTAGACCATCAAAAATGTTTTTTTTTTTAATGAAAAAAGAAATCTAAAACAAAAAAAAAGCAAGAAAAAAAATAAAACAGAAGCAACTTAAGTCTAAGTTGATGAAAAAATGTTATTCTCACCGTTTTAGCTAAGAAAAATGTGAAAAAAACGTTGCAATTGTGTATTTTTTTGCTTCTTCTATATTTCTTTATATTGATTGTTTTAGATAAATTTATAAATATTCTTTTGAAATTTGGTTTATTATGAATATAAATCATTTACTGTCGTGTTGTAGAATTTATGGCTTAAACCTAATACTATTTTCTGACTTAATTTTTCCCCCAAAAATACAATATTCGTGAGTTCTTATGTAAGCTCCATGACATGACTTTCTGTGGCCTATGTTTTTTTTTATTTTTGAATAGTAGTAGTTTTTAGGTTGTTTGGTTCAACAATTATGAAAAAAACTACTGAAAAAAATTACTTAATAAAAGTCAAAAGATAGATTCTTTAATAGAACATTGGTTCAAGAAATTTCTAGAATCCAACTTTATAGATTTAGTTAATGTAATTATATGTGTACAATTTTAAATTTGAATATTGTAGTATAATTATATATAATTTATAGAAATTTTTTTTTGGTATTCAATCAACTCGCTCTAGTGTCATAATAATCTTCTAGAAAATAATCACAACTCTTACAGCACTATAAACACCAATCTTAACATGATTTTACTGAGCATTTATTTACTTGACAACACGACACAGCATATCAATGCAAATATACCAATAGTTTTCCAGCACAGCATTTTTGAATGTTGATCGTATAGCTTATTTCAATCATTCAATGAACTTACACTAATGCCAGACATCTTTTACTGAATGACCAGAACTAACCAAACAACTCTCTCTTATAGGTGGTTGTAGGCATCAATCTGAACATGATTTTACCAAGTATTTAATCAATGACTAAAGTTCAAAAGATTTAAGAGAATATTTACCAAAAAGCACTTTAAATTGATCTAGAGTAATTTTGCTGATTGTTAATTTTCTATTCATGCTTGCTCTTCAAGAACGGTCGTTGGGCTTGTTTCACCTAAATTAGTGCATTGATGCTTAAACATTAAATAGGCTCACTTTTATAAGATAATTTATTTTTGATAAAGTTTATTTTTAATCTTTACTCATTAACCTTTTCCTTCCTCAAACCTTCTTTTGCAGGTTGATAATTTCTTACGAGCTATGCAGAAACAAATGAATGCTTCTAGCAAGCGTGTGTTTTTCTCAAAAAAATCTGTAGGTCCTGCAGTTAATGAGAAGTTTACATTGGAGGATATGTTATGCTTCCAGAAGGTAGTTACTTAACTTGTTTCCTCAATATTAATAGTTGATGAGCTATTTTATCTTATGCTAATTTATTGCTTGCATCTTTCATCCAGTTATCATGGATCTAAAAATCCAAGAAATTATGATATTTTAGAATTTTTATTGTGTTTTGTATCTCACTTAGTGATCTCAAAATGTAGCAGATTTATCTTGTATCAGAGGCAGATCTTAATCAGCTATTTCTCTATTTCTTTTGCAATTAATGCATTGTATTCATCATATTAGTGTCAATCTAAATAATTAAAATATTTTTTTCTAACTAGTCGTTTTGGTCTTTGTTTCTGATGGTATATCCTAACTTTTGCATGAGCAGGATCCTATTCCAACTTCCTTGCTTAAGATTAACGGTGATCTTGTGAATCGATCCGTTAAAATCTTCCAAATGATTTTAAAATATATGGGCGTCGAATCATCAGACAAATTAATTTTATTGAGCTTGGATGAGAGAATTGAACTAATTTCAAAGCTTTATAAACAAATCTTAAAGCGTTCTGAACTCCGCGATGAGGTATTTGCCCAGATTTCAAAGCAAACTCGCAATAATCCTGATAGGTACTTTTTCAGATAATGCAAGGAGATTGCAATGCGCTAATGTTTCAGTTGGTCATTTCATTTCATTCACGTTTCCGTTTTTATTCTGTAGGACCTATTTAATAAAGGCATGGGAACTCATGTATTTATTTTCTTCTGCAATGCCTCCGAGTAAGGATATTGGGGCATATTTATCTGAGTATGTTCATAATGTGGTTCATGGTGCCAACACGGATCCTGAAGTTCAAGTCCTTGCATTGAACACATTGAATTCCTTAAAACGATCAGTGAAGTCTGGGCCAAGAATGACAATCCCCACGCGTGAAGAGATTGAAGCTCTATTGATTGGTAAAAAGCTCACAACAATAGTATTCTTTCTGGATGAAACTTTTGAAGAAATAACATATGACATGACCACCACAGTTGGTGATGCAGTGCAGGTACTTGTTTGTTACATCTTTTTTAATGTTCTTACTTGCTATGTTTTTCTTGCATAATTTTCTTTAAAATAGTTTGCGTATAAATTGTCAAAGGATGTCATTTTTTTGTTGGCAAGATGGTATCGTTTTCTTTCGGATAGTTATTGTTTTATTTAAGAGCATAATTCCAAAAATAATTGCTTTTTTGGTATATTAAGCTATTTTTTATTTTTGAAGAAATATGATTTCATGAAATGTTGGTTTTGTTGAAGAGATGCATTAAATTTTTTTTTTTTTGACGACGACGACAACGATGACAACGACAACAACAACACAACAACAATGAGCTTTATCCCACTAAGTGGGGTCGGCTACATGAATCCTTTTTCTCCATTGCATCCTATTGAGTGTCATATTTTCATTTAGTTATAATAGAATAAGATCATTTTTTATACAATATGCCCAAGTATTTTAGGTCTACCTTTGCCTTTCTTAACATAATTCAAATTTAAAACATCTACTCTCCCAACCGGATCTAAAAAGTCGAGAAATTATGCTATTTTAGAATTTTTTAATGTTTTGTATCTCAATTAGGGATTTCAAAATGTAGTAGATTTATCTTGTAACAAAAGCATAGCTATTTCTCAATTTCTTTTGCAATTAATGCATTGCATTCATCATATTAGTGTCAATCAAGTAATTTAAGTATTTATTTTTACTAGTCGTTTTTGTCTTTGTTTCTATGGTATATCCTAATTTTTGTATGGCCAGGATCCTATTTCAACTTCCTTAAGATTAACGGTGATCTTGTGAATCGTTTCGTTAAAATCTTGTAAATGATTTTAAAATTTATGTGTTGATTCATCAGACAAATTAACTTAGCTTGGATGAGAGAATTGAACTAATTTCAAAGCTTTATAAATAAATCTTAAAGACTTCTGAACTTCACGATGAGGTTTTTTCCCAGATTTCAAAGAAAACCTTTCTTCTCGTGAACTCTCCAAATGATATCTTTTGGAACCTTTTCTTAAGATTTTTCTAAATCAATAAAAATCTTATGTACATCCTTCTTATTCTCTCTGTACTCTTTATCAAACCTCTCAATAAATGTATAACTTTCATATTAAACTCGCCCGACATGAATCCAAACTGATTATGAGAAATCTTTTTTATCACGTCTCCAATTACCTTCTCTGATAATTTGAAAGTATGACACCTCAACTTAATTTCTTTATGATTTGCACACTTTTGTGCATCCCTTTTATTCTTAAAAATGGGGACCAAAGTACTTGTCTTCCACTCCATAGCCATCTTTTTACTTTTAAAGTAGTATTAAAGAGTTTATTAAGCCAAGAACTCTCAAATCTCCTAAATATTTTCACACTTCAATTGGGATATCATCAGGTCCTACTGATCTTCCATCATTGGTTCTCTTTAAAGTCTCATCAACTTATTTTTTAGTAATGCGATGATAAAACTAAAAATATTTTATTATTATTAACGATATTAAGATCACTAAGAAACTTCATTGAAAAGTTTTTCAAAATAACTTACTCATCTATATTGAATATCTGCTTCTTAGAAAAACACTTTTTGATTTTCATCCTTAATATACTTTACTTGAGTGAAATTTTACTTTTCATTTCTCTTTGTTTAACTAATTTATACATATGTTTTTTCACGCGTTTTAATATCTAATCTGTTATTAAGATCATTAAAAACATAATTTCTAGCATCACAAATTATTCTTTTGGACTCTTTGTAGGTCACCTTATATTTTTCTCAATTCTCCAAGCTTTTAGATTTAAGCCAATTTTTATAACACAACTTATATTTTATATTTTATTGTACATTATTAGTCCACCACCAACTTTTTTTATTTGTAAATTTTTTTTTAATTTTCTAAGTAGATATTTTCTCACTTGTTTAATAGTGGTTGTTATTTTATCTCAAATAAAATTTGCTTCTTCATTAACATCTCAAATCTTGAAATGTTGAAGTTTACTCATAAAAATAATTTTATTTGTGTTATTTTGGTGCCTCTGTCTAATTCTATGACAATGATTCATAGTATTCTTTATCGTACAACTCTTCATCTTAAAATTCAAAACTAGTAATAGATGCTGTGTACTTGAATTTTGACTTGGAATGACCTTACAATCTTTACATTCTCGAAGATCTTTTCTTGTCATAAGAAAATAATCAATGTGTTTTATTAGATCCATTCATTATAAGTAATAATATGTACGTCTCTTTTCTTAATAAAGTATTCACAATTACAAAATTGTTTGCTGAAGCAAAATCATGTGTTGGGTTAACTCAGGTATCATTTGCTTCTTCATAGCTACCCTAACCCTAGTCTTATACTAGGTTTTCTGTGGCATCCGTGTTTTTCCCCTACAAAAAATTCTCTTTCCTATTCTTAACCTTAGACACATTTCGACCTTAGCTTAATTTTTCTTTGCTAATTTTCAAAATCAGTTACCCAAATTAATTTTTTGACATCGTCAATTAGTCTCCTACACCCTCTTTCATCTTCCAACTCTAAACCCTTGCCTGCCACTATGGAGATACCTACCCGAGCCTACCCAAGAAGAGATACAACGAGAGATCCACCTACTTTAGAGATTGATACACATTGAGGATGACACGTAGGTGGGATTTACCCTTGATGGTGAGAGGGAAAGCCAAAGAGGAGAAAGACATGAAAATTTTAACCCCTTCCATAAGGAAGATGCAGTGATGAAGTTGAAAGATCACAAAGTTGTAGAATCAAGTACCAGAGGAGGCATAAAGAGTGAAGACATCTGTTGGAGACACAAACTGTAAAATCCAATTTTAGAGGAGGCCTATAGAGGAGACATCATTTGGAGGACACAGAGACTACAAAATCAAGGTGGGTCCACTAGAATTTGAGGGAGGTATAAATTCAAAAGAATATATTGATTTGCTACAATATGTTGAACGGATCTTCGAGTATAAAGATATGTCAGAAAATAGACCAGTTAAATTAGCCGCTATCAAGTTGAAGAAGAGTGCCTCTTTGTGGTGTGAGAACTCGCAAAGATAGAGGAAAAAGAGAAGATAGCGATAAGATTACTAAGTGGAAGAAGATAAAGAAAGCTATGTAGAAGAAATATCTTCCATCTCATTACCGCCAACTCATGTTTCTAAAACTCTGCAATCCACAACAACGAAGCCTTTCCGTGGAGGAGTTCACATGTAACTTCCAGTTTCGTTTACCTGAGGGGGTGGGGGGTGGGATGAAGAATCGAAGAAGATGAGACAAGGAGTTGGGCTGTCAAAGGAGAGATGAATCGAACAGTCGAAAAACCGAAGAGGGGGAGGCGAGTCGATAGGGTCAGGTAGTCGAAGAAATGGGAGATGAAGAGAGGGTCGGGAAGCCTAGAAGGTAAATTTCACTCTATAAAACATCACAAGCGATTTACCTGTAGGGTTGAGCAGTTTTTTGTGCAAAGGTGGAGCAGCTGGTTCCTGGCTGATTAAGGAAAAGTTGCTCTTGTGGCGTTGTCGAGCTTTGAGCTGGCATTTGGTGCGAAGGTAGATGATGAGCCACGTGTAGAGAGAGAAACTGAAGGAGGAGAAGAAGAAATGTAAGGATGAAGAGGTTGGCCAACCCTAGCAGCGAAATGAGACTTCATCTTCACCATGGACAAAGATCCTTTGTGCAATGATCACACAATGTTGAGTGACTAAAGGAGAAAAAAAGGGAGTAAGAAGGCGGTGACAACATTCGTGCGTTCGTGCAAGAGGTCAATCCGAGGAGGTGGAATCGCCGTTTGCGCATGTTTAGGGCTCGACAAGGTTATATGATAATAAAGTTTATTATATTGATTTAATAATATAATTAAACACACATACACATATATATTGAATAAAAAAATAAATAAGATTATATTAAGTAAAATAATAATTTTTTAGCTAATTAAAATAATTTAAATTATTAAAATTTTAATAACATAATAAAAAAAATTTAATTTTCATATGAATACCATGTTTTTTTAAACGTTCCATTTTAGAAGCGTTGACAATATGACAAATCAAGTAACAATTTAATCAACATCGATGTGTGTACTCATATTCTAATGCTATGGTAATATTTTGTTTCTTCTTGACCAATTGCATTTACTGTTATTGTTATGGTACTACATACCCATGATTTAGGATTCTAACAGATTTTGTTCATTTTTGTATTAATGATCTGTGTTCAATTTTTTTTAAATTATTGTAGATATTGAATCTTGTATAAGGATATTGACTTTTATGCAAATGAAAATAAATTATTTATTATTAAAAATTATTATTTTAATTATATGTTTGTATGTGCATGATTGACCGCGATAAAGTCACCCTTTTATGATATTAGTGGGAGAATGCTAAGTTACCTGTGCACATATATGAAAAAAGGATATTAATATTGGAGTACTTTAATTGGTATAAATTTTTTAGACGGTGCTTCTGTGATGGTTGTGTAGATATTTAATAATATTAATATGCTATTGATATAGTATAGTTTATTAATAACATCACAAATGTTAGTGTTGATTTATTAAAAATTTCTAAGATGTATTTTATTTTCTTTTTTTTATATATTATTGGAGTTCAAAAATATAAATATTCACTGGATTGTATAGCTCACAGTAGTTTGAAACTAACTTTTTTCATATTTAATTAAGTGATTAAAAAACGAGTGATAGAAGAAAAAATGTTTATAAAAGATGCGAGCAACTAGTAACAAGATAAATTTAATTTTACTGTTTTAATTTGAATTGCTTAGTGACTTTCTATTGTTAAATAGTAAATGAATATAAAAAACTTAGTTCTCGTCGTTCGATTGTCTGTTCTCGTCTTGGTTAATTACAAGTTCCGGGCGGGTCGTAACATCACCTCTCAGTTCGAGCACTTATCGATGAAATGCGAGCTGACCGACCTGAAGCATTTTGTAGCCCGGTACATTGGGGGCTTGAAGTTCGCTAGTAGCAATGCACTATAACTGCAGCCTTATTGATCACTTGGGAATATCTAGACCTTAACATTGAAAGTGAAAATATAGTAGAAACAAAGCACATAATCACCAACAGTCGGACAACTATCCACAATTGGTGATACTTGCAGAAGCACGCCTCAGGGAGTTGAGAAAGATGGATCGGATAAAGATATAGCCAACCCTTGTGTGAAGAAACTTGAGAAGAGTAGCACGCATATTATAGTTCCCGTTAGAAAATGCTTCAGATGCCACGAATTTGGGCTTATTGTCTCTAGCTACCTGACAAGTTGAGTCGTGTTATTTACCGAACAGGGCGCCATAGAGGAGGTTAGCGATGAGGATAAAGCTGAAGAATAAGGAGAGGTATCATCTTTCACTAGATGAAGGAGAGGCACTTGTGGTGCGACAGGTCTTATATTTTGGGGATACAACGGATCCACAGTGGCTTCGTCACAATATATTCTACATCCGCTGCATGGTGAACAAAAATGTATGCAGTCTCATCATCCATGGGGAGCAGTGGGAATGTGACTTCTAAGTAGATGGTAGAGAAATCGGGTCTCGCGACTCAGAGACACTCTCAGTCAAATTCTCGGACGCGGCTGAAGCAAGAAAATGGAGGCAGCATTGACTGGAGGATCCTAATGGAGTTTTCAATCGGGAGCTAACTACAGTGTTACGACCTGGTCCGTGGGACGAGAATTGACGGTCGTATGGTGAGAACTAAATTTTATATATTTTTCTAGAATTTAACAGATGAAAGAGTCACCAATCAAAATGAAGTAAAATAATATATTTAAAATTACCTCGTTACTGGTTGTTCGTGTCTTCTATATACATTCTCTCTTCTATCGTTTATCTTTTAAATCACTTAATTGAATCTGAAATGTTAATTTTAAAACAACAACAAACTAAACAATGTTAGTGAATATTCATACTTATAAATCACAGTAATACAAGATAAAAATAAGTAATATGCATGTCAGTCAAACTTTTAATAAAAAAAGTAATATTTGATGTTATTCAAAGAAATTTACTATAGCAATAACATATTAATATTATTATATATATGTACAACTATCAGAGGAGCAACATCTAAAATTGTGTCAATTAAGACATTAATATCAATATTTTTTTTCATATACGTGCACGAGTACGTTAATGTTTCCACACTAGTACCATTAAGGGGTAACTCTATTAAAGTCAGTCATGCACATACAACAATCAACATAAATATATCATTCAACGCATTTAATTCAGAATACTATATAAAACATACATCAAATGTATGAGAGTAAATAACTACAACTATTGATAACAATATGATCGATAAGAAAAAATATTTCAATCGGAATAAAACATGTGCAAATGTCATTAACTGCAAAATAGTTATGAAGAAACAAATTATAACTATAGATTAAAAAGACGAGTACTCACCATGCTTAATTCAATAAGATTTGCCCAGATGTTGACTCTTTTAAAGTGGAAACCTAACATAAATATGGTGTTCACATTACAAAACTTAAAAATAAATTGTTATTTTAATTAAATATTAACATCACATTAATCAGAAAATTTTCATACTTCACTTTATATCCTTCTACTTTTTTTTTGAAAAGCCCGAGGCCTAATTTTATTGAATTAGAAAGGGTACATAAAGGTTTTATGAGAGGAGCCCAAAAGAGACATCCTACCTATACGATACAAGTATTGTAATACCCCAACTAAAAGATACAGATAGTCTCAATAAAATATAAAACAAATTTAAAACATACAAAAAACAAGTAGCTAGGGATGAGCCAGTTTAGTCCTGCCCCTTCCTCTAGTTTTAGGAGCAGAGCCATATAACAAACTTTGAAGATTCGTGTCATTGCTAGGAGTAATTAGAGTATCATCCATTAAGTTTCCAAGTTGGAGTGTGCGCCAGTCTTCTTCTTCTGCCGAGAAGTGTAAACCTGTCATTCTTCATCTGAAAACTGACTCATGTGATTCTCGGTCTGATTTGGTGTTAGAACCGCAGTAGGAGGAAAAACAATCGTTGTCACCGCGATAGGTTTCAGTGTATGTAAAGTGTGAATTGTTATCTCTGCACCTGACACTTTTTGAATAGGAGCGGCGAGACTATCCTGATTTTTAGTTCGAACATTATTCATTGTAGTATGGTCAACAGAAGGAATCCCAGGGGCAGATACCAACTATCTTGTGGTAATTCCCTCTTCAGGTCGGTTGTTATCAGGTTTGTTAGGAGCGCGTTCAGGCATGTGGGGTGCACTAATAGTGTGTTCCTACTTTTGACTATTGGTTCTTAACTGTGGATGCAATCTGAAACATTTCTCCTACGGGTGTCCAAACATCTTGCAGTGCTTGCAGTAGTAATTTGTTTCATAATGATTTTTTTGCCAATAACCATTGTGAGCAGATCTAAGCCAAACTTCTTCTATATCTGGTAGTGTAATATCTCGTTCAATCAAAATCTTTGCAATAGAGGGCCTTGAGAAATGAACTGTAGTTAAGTCTACCTGCAAAGATTTTCCAAGGATAGTCCCAATTGCATATAAGGTAAGTAGGTTAAAGAAATGAAGCTTGAGTTCATGTAATGAGAACCAGATAGGTGCAATTGGCGGTTCTTGACTAACATCAAAATTAGGGGTCCATTTGAGCAATTTCATATGTTTGTTCTTAATTTTGATGAATTTCTTTGAAAAAATTCTCGTATAATTATCTTTTATGCTTGTCTGTATCATAACATGTCTTCCGTCGAAATGACTCACCTTTCAATCCCAATCAATTTGAAATCTTCAAAAACTTTCCTGATGATCTCTATCTTAGGGCAACCTAATTGGAACTTTCTAACTAGTAAATTTGTATTTTACTGCACGAGTTGAAATTTCAGCATTAGAGAATAAAATTGCTGGTTTGCCCGTCTTTTTTATAACTTTTTTATTAGACTGCAATCGTCATTTCCTGCAATAAAATCATGGTAAATTTGCGGGAATACCGCACTATCTGCGAGGTGGAAAGGGGAGCTACGTTTGTGAACCACTGTAGCATAGGAGAGTTTGACCACCTGCAGAGTAGGTTCAGTCCCAAGAGAGGAATGAAAAGCTGCCATGAAGAAAGGCAGTCAAGACACTACAAGGACCTTGCTCAGCTGTCGAGCAGAGACCCGGTTCAGCTGTCGAGCTGACGCTAGAGCGCAAGGCCCGCACGAACATGAAGCACGAACAGCTCTGTCGCCAGACCGTAGCACGGTGAGACGACTCGACGAACGCGAAGCACAATTCTGCCGCCAGAAATTCGACAACGCAACGACATGAGCACCAAACATCGACGACGAAAACGATAGACGACGCGAGAAATCGTGTAGCAGGCGCTAGGGTTCGACGTGAGGCGAAACCCTAGTAGAGTGGAACGCGAGCATAGTATATCATCATTCTACTACTTATATATATATGAAAATTTGAATAGCCCCTGGGGTCACAGGTTTGATCCCACTTGTGTCAGATGAAATTCTTAGGCACATAATGTTGGTCGGGGGGCTCACATATAAGCTTTTGACCAATTTAATATATATATATGTATATATATATATATATATATATATATATATATATATATATATATATTTATTTATTTATTTATTTTAATATCTGTTAAAGCTTACCTCAGTCGAGCCCTAGTCCATGTGAGAAAATTTCTTCCCTCTGCACGCAGAGCGACCGATCCAGAGCTCGCTGTTCAACTCTCCATGTAAGTCGATCTGATGATCTCCCTTGTCTCCCCACTCTTCAATTTATAGTATGAAGAAATCCCTTCATTTCCGACTCCTCACTTCCTCTCCCCTCTATTCGGTTTCATGTCTCCTCACTTCTTCGGTTATCGATTGGTCATTTCTCCTCATTCTTTCCTTCGTTTCTTCTGTCGGGTAACTGAAAATGGGCGTTACATACAGGATCATGTATAGTGTGACGTGGTTCCTGTGATTTTTGGTCACCTTTTTTTGGGGAGACCATGACAGTTTGATCGAAGGACTCAGCATGAGGGAATCATAAACACATTCCTTCACCAATGATGGGAAGCACATCATTCTACTTCCTTTGGTGGTGCTTGAGATCACAGTAGCCCTTGCCAGCAGAGCAATATTGGTGAGACTAGTTTTGGTGACAAATGTATGATACGACTGAGACACTAACTTCAGACATGGGACATGCATGTAGAGGGTATTTTAGGATATCACGGTCAACATCTTACCACCGGTGCCACCCTGCAGGAAAGTTCGGATTACCACCACTTCAGATCTAGTTTAAGCTGACAACGGATCACTTTGGGAGCATTCAATAATAGAGGGGAGACATGCATTTTTAGTTCGGTTTAGTTTCAAACTCCCAGAAGATTGTACCAAACGTTAATTTTTGCTCGTTAGTTGGGGAGGACCCTTAGATGCCTGGGGAGACCCTTAGATACATTGCATTTATAGAGATTTTGTTTTCTCCATCATTTGTTTACACTAAGCAGTTGAATTAAAATGGGCCATATTATAAATGAGATGGGCTTGTGTTGCTTTTTGTTTGTTGCTACTCTTTTACAATTTAAGTTTGCAGTTCTTAACATGAACAATAGTTGAATTATAAGGTGATAACAACAAGAAATGATGCCGTGTGTTACCATAACTTATGGATCTAACCTTTGCACCGCTAATATTGATTTGCTAAACTCCATGACGGAAAAGCATGGTTACCTTCCCCTCTACATTGTATTATTTCTTATTTGTTGCCACTATACCCCAAAACTCTCTCTCTCTCTCTCTCTCTCCTCTCTCTCTCTCTCTCTCTCTCTCTCTGGTTATTACTGTGCTTTCTTTATGAAATAAATTTTATAATTGTTTCATGTATGAATTGTATGTTGCTCATGGAATATTATCTTAATCAGGAGCTTGCAAGCATAATCAAACTTTTGAACTATTCTACTTTTAGCTTGTTTGAATGTCGGAAGGTTGTAGAAGGCGCAAAATCTTCTGACATTGGTCATGGTAATATTTCAGATCTTAATTTTCTATTTCCACACCTCAAACCTATTCCTTATGTTTTAAAATAAAGATTTAAGAAGGCAGTTGACTTACTAAGCTCTTATGCAGAGGAATTCTTTGGGTTGGACGATAACAAATATATCGGGGATTTGTTGGCTGAATTTAAAGCAGTCAAAGACCGTAGTAAAGGGGAGATTTTGCATTGTAAACTTACATTTAAGAAAAGGTTATTTCGGGAGTCAGATGAAGCTGTTACTGATCTTATGTTTATGCAGCTGTCCTATGTTCAAGTATGTTAATTCAGAATCTTTACAATGCACTTCATATACCCTTCAGCATTTTGGATTTGATGGTCTAATTCTTTTGATAATTAGCTTAGTATATCATTCTTTTTGTTTCGCAGTTGCAACATGACTATGTTTTAGGAAATTATCCAGTTGGCAGGGATGATGCTGCTCAATTATCTGCTCTTCAAATTTTATGTGAAATTGGATTTCTTGATAATCCTGATAAATGTGTGTGAGTACCAAGTAAAATCTGTTATTCAATAGTTGTTATCAAGCATTTCTCCTTTTCCATATATGATCTGTTAATGCAGGACTTCTTTTAAAACAATGGCTTTCTTTACAGTGAGTGGGTTTCGCTGATTGAAAGATTTTTACCACGGCAAATTGCAATTACGAGGGCAAAGAGAGAATGGGAACTTGAGATTCTCTCTCGCTATAATTTGTTGGTAACTACTCTGTCATTAGATAATGCTATTTTCGAAGTAATATCAAGTTAAATTGCATCATTTTACAAACTATTATCTTGTATTTATTTTCTCATCAACATGATTTAGTTAGTCGACTTGTAAGTTGCTCTTTTTTTCTTCTACTTTCCAATAAAATATTTGATGGCAATATACTTTTTTTGACATAATCCTTGAAAACTTTCTAATTCACCCACTGCAATTGAATAAAAAATTTATTTTCCTTAGAATGGGGCGCTTAGTGTACGTGCTATTATGAAATGTTAATTATCATCCATCTTTTCGTGATCCGTATTCTGTTTAGCATTTATCAGATAGTAGATGGAAGCCTACACATTTATTTAGCTATGATAGTCAAATTGAGATTCATCATAATGTTTGGCTCTTAGGAAATTGAGTACTGTTTAATGAAATTTCATTTTATATCAAGCATTAAGGCTTCAGCTGTTACTTAGTTCTTTTCTTTTCAAAAAGACTTATTTAGTACAAATTTGTAAACCTATGTTTTTATGACCATGGCGAAACTTGTAGAGCAGGTAGTTCATCTTTTGTGAGAGTAACATGTCTTTGATTTGTACGAAACAGCTCAGCAACATTTTGCTAGAAACGAATGCAATAACATGAAAAATTTTAAGTTTTAATTACTCACATCTTACATTGTTTTCTAATCCATGCAGGCGCACTTGTCGAAGGATGATGCAAGGCAGCAGTTTCTTAGGGTCCTTCATGGTCTTCCTTATGGAAACTCAGTTTTCTTCAGCGTGCGGAAGATAGATGATCCAATAGGTCTTCTACCTGGTCGTGTTAATTTAGGCATAAATAAGCGTGGGGTTAGTTACAATGCCTCAAACACTTCTGATATCTACTGTGATCAGGATAAATTTCTTCTTATTGCTGTGTAGGTCCATTTTTTTCGTCCAGTTCCAAAGGAGTACTTGCACTCTTCAGAGCTTAGAGATATTATGCAATTTGGTAGCAGCAACTCAGCTGTTTTCTTTAAGATGAGGGTTGCTGGCGTTCTTCATATTTTTCAATTTGAAACGAAGCAGGTCATATTTAGCACACCTAGGAATGGCCGGGGATCGTCAAATAGCCTTCGGCCATTCCTTTAAATTAATATATATATATATATATGCTTGTTTATTTGTCAAAGGAATTGGACAAATATATATATTTATTCCTTTAGACTTGTTCAATTTTGGAGGTGAATCTTTCTTGAAATGTTCTGTCTTTGATTAAATTTTGCAGGGGGAGGAAATTTGTGTAGCCCTCCAAACACATATAAATGATGTTATGCTGCGTAGGTACTCAAAAGCAAGGAATGTTTCTGCAGGATCCCCTCAAGAGGATTCAGCTCATCCTGTCAAGTCATCGAGCCCCGATATTTACGAGAAACGTGTACAAGAATTAACAAAAGATGTTGAAGAATCTCATAAGAATGCAGATAAGGTGAGCAGTATTAATTATGCAGAACCATGTAGTGTTCCTTTTACAGGCTTAGCAAATTAGATTGTTGCAGTTTATCACAATAAGCTAAACCCTCCTTGTAGCAGAATATAAGAAGAAGTTCCATCTTCAATAATGTTAAGGTGCTAATACTTCGTTAATACAGGTGTTAATAGTCTATCTTGTGCAATATTAACGCTTATTATCAGGTTTTGATGTATAATGTGCATATATTTATGTTGTAGTTTGTCTCAATTGCCTGATTTTATGCTGTATGTTGATTTTTCTGAACCATACCTTTTTTTTTTATAAATGCCCAAGGGCTAATTTTATTGACATTGAAAAGATACATAGAGGTTGTATGAGAGGACCCAAAAAAAAGGTACCTTACCCATACGATACATCAGACACCAACATCCTAAAAAGATGAAACATAGATAAAAAAAAAAAAAAAAAAAAAAAAAAAAAAAACAAAACTTGCAGGAAATAAGCTGCTAAGCACGAGCTAGCTTGGTCTTGCCTGTACCTCTGGGTGCGGAGACAACTAACAAATTTCTGAGTGTCGTTCCATTATCCGAAATTACTAGAGTATCATCCATTAAGTTCCCAAGTTGGGGTGTTCCTCCATTCTTCTTTTTCATTCTAGATGTGTATGCCTGACATTCCTCATTCGAGGACTGACTCATCTGATCGGTGTGGTCAACAGATTGTTGGCCATGTAGGAGAGAATGAGCCCCTAGCTCCTGACTAGCAGTAACAATATTTTGATTCTGAAGAGATGGTAAGCATGTCTCTTCAACACCTGATGCATCCTGGGGATGTGGAGCTTCAATACTATCCTGATTATCGGACCCAGGTAAATCATCTGCCAATATATCAGTCGGAAGAACAGAGACAGTATTGTCTCCAGTAGTGGGAGGGGGAGGTGGCATCGTGTCAACCGGTCTTTCAATAGTCTGTGGAATGCACTCAGGAGCGGTGGAGGGAAATGTATGAGAGGGGCAGATCCAGAAGCATTTTTACTTGAAGGTTTTAAATTTGGATGTAACTGATAGATAACATTGAGAAGGAGAATGTCCAAACATACGGCAGTGGGTACAATAAAGTGGAATCTGTTCAAGTTTTGCTTGCTGCCAAAATCTCTGATGTTGTGTGCTAATCCATATTTCTCCTGGAAAATGTAAAAGTAATATCCTTTTCTATCAAAATTCTGGCTTCTGAAGGCCGAGTCAGATTTACTGTAGGCGTGTCAGCTTTGAAGGGTTTACCGTATACCATCTATAAAGCGAAGAGAAGCTCTTGATAAAAAAAGGTGGATCTTCAAACCTGGAAAGCGCAGCCAAATAGGAATGGTAGGAGGTTCAGTATGAGGGTCAAAATCCACCGTTCATTTTAAAACCTTCATCACCTGATTTTCTATTCGAAGAACTCTTCTCGCAAACAAATGAGTGTAGTCTTCTTCATTTGATAATTGAATAAGAATGTGACGACCATCCAATTTACCGATCTTCCAACCCCCTTTCAGCTTCATTTGCTCAAAGTTCTTTCAAATTAGCTCATGTTTAGAGTTGTCATAAATAAACATACCTACTAAGAACAGTCGACAGGGCGCAACAAGGGTGGAGATCTCTAATTCAGTGAGAAAGATTGCAGGTTTGTCGTTTTTACGGGAAGCTTTTTTGAGAAATCCGGTTTCAATGCCAAGAGCAAAATTGTCGTGGTATCGTTGCGGAAACATATTCGAAAGAGGGGCGGAGATGGGGTTATCACTGGCGAGGGCGGCGACGTAGGAACATCCAGAAGTCATTTCTTCTGCAAGATGTCGATCGACACAACAGACGCCGGCAGCCACGAACCCTTTGGCGGAAGGCGACGATGCTGCCGCTGCGACCCCTTTCCATCTTCCGTGAGATACAGAACGACGATATGCGAACTGCAAAATCTGTCAGAGAGACGACGACGCAAGCCGCAGTCAGCTTCGATCAGAGACGATAAGACGCGAGAGGAGAGACGACGAGGACAAGAGGCACGAAGACGTCGGCTTCGACGCCGGAGAAAAGATCTTACGGTAAGGGTTGCTAGGGTTCGACATGGGTTGAAACCCTAGCAGAGCCGAGCGTGAGAAACAACATAAATCTACTTGAACAGTTTATCCATAGTTTAACTTGATATTTAGAAGCAAGGTATACCTTTATGAAAAATTTATATTTTTCTTAAAACTATAACTTCTTTTGCCTAATCCTTTTGCATGTGCATTTTGACTCGCTCTAGTTATCTTGGACATATGTGTTCTTGTTTGTTTTGTCTCTTTACCCATTTTTATTAATCTATTGTCAAAAGATATCCATATCATCATGTTAATATATTTGGTTTTAAAAAATTTGTATTGCTTAGTGGAATTGTCAATTGAAATGTTGCAGGACATTAATCATGCGAACAATAATATAAATTAGGGAATTGTATTATTAAATTAACTTAGTACAAATAATTTAACATTGGAAATTAATTTTAAATAGGTTAATGCAATAATATTCTTGTTGAATGTTAGAAAATTTATGGCGCTAGAGTGATAATTTTTCATCTTAGCATTGTATGAAAATTCAACACACAATAGATAAAAAATATAGTGAAGGGAGGCACCGAATTTTTTTTCATGGAAAAAGCTTTGAAAGGGAAAAAATTACATGCCTTTACCAAATAAAAGTAATCCACTATATGTTTTCAATTACAGGGGTTGCTTTTCTCTAATGACAGGGAGAACAAGGTTGCAATTTTCTACTAAAAATTATATTTTTTTTATATAGCTAAAAAATATAAGTGTTTGGAAATTCAACAACAATCGTAGTCTGATTATAACAGTTGCAAGTAATGCCCCGATGATCGATGGTCAGTGGTGACTGTGGGTGGTGGTTGACGATGATCGGTGACTATGAAGGCCGGTGATCAATGGTGGTTGGTGACTACGGAAGCCGTTGATTACTTGTTGGGTCTTTTCTCCTGCTCAAACTCTGGATTTTTACTTCTCATTCTCTTCTTCTCCTGCCCCTCCAAGTGAAGAGGGGAGTCTATTTATAGTTTTTTAAGGAGTCACTTTGGTTTTTTGTCGCATAACTTCCCTAACCACTTGATTGAACGATTCATGTTGACCCTCCTTGATCTTAGGTGATTTTTGAAGGACCTTAACTTTTTAATAATCTCAGAATTAAGCGATTTTTTGCTCGCTAGATGCCTTTCGTCAAGACACTCAATTCAACTGTAAATATGACAAATTTGGAGTTCATTTGACCATTTAATTGACATAAAAAACGTTCGATTGTGCTTCAACGACTTGATTTGAGCTTGATTGGATTTGGATTGAAATAATTTTACACTCTTTGGGTTCCTCTTACCGAAATGCTTAGTTTGATTATAAATTTGAGAAAATCAGATTTTGGATGATAATGAATTTGAATTTGGAAGATCTCTTATAAAATATGCATCAAGATTTGTGTTTGATCTGAATATTATTTTTTTGGTGATACAATATTTGTTCTCTATTTTCATCGTTTTTGTCGTCTGAAGTATGCAATTAATATTGAGAAGTATTTAACATAACTTCAGATATTACCAAACTTCTTACTTTCAGGAGATTTGAGTTGTCATGGATGCTCCGTGGAGATCTAAAAAGGCCAAAATTTAGTTCGGAATGTCTAAAATAGCAGAACAAATATTTCTGAAAAAACCTTTGATTATGCCGTTGTTGCCACTTTTGGCAATAAATGTGTACTTGGTGCATGTGCAAGTATAGGTCCTCATGGATGCTCCTCTGTTCAAGGTGGAGTACGCTGGTGTGTACTTGTGCGGTGGCGTGCACGTGTGTGTGCGGGTAGGAGGTTGCAGTCATGCACATGAGCTCTGTTGGAGCGGGGTTCTCGCTTGTGCTTGCCACTGGCACACGCGGAGGTGTGTGCAGGTGCTCAAGTGTGGGTGCACGTGGACGTTGGTTAGCAGTTTTGAGGGCCGGAGAGTTTGTATAATCATTCGCGCTCACAAAATGGTTAGCAAATTGTTCCTGCATGTTGGCTTGCGTGCGCGTGCAGCTGCGTAGTGTATGCACTTGTATGGGTGCATGAGCACACATATTCACCCAAGGCTTCGCTAGCGAATTGAACCTTCAAATTTTGAATTTTTCACCTTTTTTGAATTTGTCTACAAATTCCGTGAAATTCTTCTATTTTTAGAGTCCGATGGCGGTTAAGTTCTCTAATACGTTTGATCGAGCTTGTTCGTTTCCACCTAGATATATCACAATTTATGAGGTGAACTTGAATGTTTGCCTTCAATTCTACTTGTGCCTGAATTAAAGTATGTTCTATAGTTGACCGAGGTTTGTGTTTCTGAGTTTTTTTGTCGGGCCATGATTATTGTTGTTGGATTGATTGTCATTTTCAGAATGCGTGGGGCTAAACTAACATTGGAGATTTTGGCTCGGATAGACAGGTTTATCGGTGATGTGTATGGTTGTATTTCTTTCAAAAATTACTAGATCTTTTAATGAAAGAACATTAAGGAACTTCTTTGTCAGATTTTTTTAAGTGAAAAATGAATGGGCCCTTCGTGAGAGTCTATGAGAACTACAGGAGCTCCCCATTCCCTTTCATATCATGGTAGATGATGTACTTAGGATGCTTGTTTATCACGATATCAAAGATCTGTAGATTGAGGTACTATACATCAATAATTTTGTTAGTGAAAAATTTTTGTTCAAATAAGTCTTTTCATTTATCCTGGAAGATCTCATGCCATAATTTTAAAGTTTGAAAAATCACGTCTTGAATTGTTTCCTACCATCCTTTCAAAGTGACCCTCACAGTTCTTCAGTAGCAAAAGAAAAAAAGTGACGGGATGAATAAAATTCCTTCAATTAGTTATTCAAAAATTCATATTTTGGAAGAGAGGTGTTGTTACTTATGAGTTATGAAGTTTTGGAGAAATTTAATCTTACAACTTCACATTTTTTGGTATCACAAATGCTATTTAACTTATATTTGGTCTTTAGGTCTTTTGGTCTTCCTATTAATTTTGATCCTTGTTCAATATCTTTTTTTGTTCATGTCATTATTTTGTTGTGTTGTGAAAGATAAAACTCGTAATTTTCTATTTGATTTTCTGACCTTCACCTTGTTTCTGCACATTTCTACAGTTCAATGGAAAAGCAATTTCTACTTTGAATATTAAGCTTTATTGTTTCTTTAGCATATAATGCTTATTTGGTTATGTTTGGAAAATTGCAGTATTACAAGAACTGTCTACAACATTGAGCACTGTAAGCCTTGACAGGGAACGAGATCTTCTCATTTACAAAAATTTCATTTAGTAATAATATATCCATACCTCAAATATTTAGATTTCATTGTTTTTGACACATCCTATCGCATTTGTAGGTGTTAAATGCCAATGGGTAGGATCTAAGCATGTTACATTGAAGGGAAATGAAGAGATACTGCTCATTATTGTGTACTATGGATAGATGCTGATAACTAAAATTTTTTTCATTCGTATGCTTTGATTCAGACTAATGCATGAGATGGTACAAATTTTCGTTGTAGGCATCACTTTTGTTTCAGAAACTTTTTTTTTTCTTAGCTCTCTGGGACATGCATTATTTACAAAATTGATTTGCTACAACCAAGGCGTTAAATTAGCCATGGCTATTATTTTCCATTTTTTTAAGCCCAAAAGGCTAATATATTAACTAAAAGTAAGATACTGATACAATGTGTTGGAGGGCCCAAAACATGGCTCCCTACCAACACTAAAACCAAAAGGGGCTCCAAAACTAGAAATTACTAAAAAATACATTAGAGACAAAAAGAAAAAAAGCCTAAAACTGTTGAAATACAAGGTATCCGGTTGCTAGAGAGCACCCAATTTGGATTTGCCTCTGCCTCTGGTTATAGGAAAGGAGCAAACTAATAAGTTGGTGAGATGGTTGTCATTTCCAGTAGTGACCAATGTATCATCCAATATGTTTCCGAGCTGGAGTCGACCTCCATTCTTTTTCTTCCTCCTGGAATAGACCTATTATTCTTCATCCGAAGATTTGCTCACCTGATCTTGGTCTAATGTGTGCTGGAGCTGTGCAGATTATTGAACATTAGAAACAACTATATGTTGTACCGGCTGATCTGTTATTGGATCAAAGGAGCACTCTCGTGTGTCTTGACGTGTTAGTGAGTCTTCTTCAATAACAGTGGGTGATATACGCACAACTAGATCTGTAGCTGTAGTAAGTTGTTCTTCCTCAGGAACAACGGTGTTGGGAAGAGGATCAGGTTGCATCTTCTCAACAAAGATAATAGGTGGTTGTTCTTTTGTGATATTTGGCTTTAGATGAGGATGTAGTCGATAGCAAATAGTAGAGCTGTGTCCAAACGTATTACAATGAGAGCAATAGGGAGGATGTAGTTCCATTTCAACATTTTGCCAATACCCGTTGTGAATAGTACAAATTCATATCTCATCCGGAGCTGGTTGAGTGATATCTCTCTCCACTAACACACAAGCCACAGAGGGTCTAGTGACAGCAAGTGTAGGATTATCCACCTTGAGAGACTTACTGTAAGCAGTTGCTAAAGAGTAGAGAATTTTCATGTTGAAAAGATGTAATTTTAACCCCAGAAATTTTATCCAAACGGGAATAATAGGAGCCTCCGCTTTTGGATCAAAACCGACTGTCTGCTTCAGAATCTTCATAAAACGATTGTCAATCTTGATAGTTTTTACGAGAGAAAATGTGAGTGTAATCTGCATAATGAGATAGCTGAATAAGTACATGTCTACCGTCAAGTAGGTCAATATTCCAACTGCCTAATAGTTTCATAGCATCAAACTCCTTCCTAATGATCTCCAGTTTTTTGTGACCATAAAGGAATTTCCCCACTAGAGAAAAATGCCAAGAGGACGTTAGAGTACCGGTTTCAGCCTCTGTGAGAATAACTGCAGGCTTCCCATTTTTTTTTTCAAGCTTTCTGATAAAATCGTGATCACTTTCACCTTCAAAAGCCTCGTGGAAAGATTCTGGAACATTGTAAGACTTACCGATAGCAAAACCAAATGCTGAATCTGGAGGAGGGGCACTAGCAGGAGAGGAAAAGTTGCTGGCAAGGGCATTTGCATAGGAACGGATCATCGAGGCCATCTCCCTCCCGAGATGTCACGGTCAGGAGAGATGGCGGGCTGCAATAAGAACAGGATGCGAAAAGGAAATCTGCCAGAAAGGCGAGTCCGTCTGCGACGTGCGAACTAGTCGAGCAGGAAGACGAAGCGAGCAGCGCGTCGTCGTTTAGGATCGTCTTCGTCAGTCGCGAACGAAGACGCGTCGTCTAAGAGACGACGTTCGAACAGAGACGTCGTCGTCGTCTTTGGTAAGCGAACAAAGCGACATCGTCGGGTTGGAAGAGACTTTTTGTGAGCTTAGTCGGGGAGAAAAGAAGTTAATTCAATAGTTTCAGCGCCGGGAATTGCCATCAGGCGAAACTCTAGCAGAGCCCTCGACCGCCGACATGTATGTGTACTTGTGTGGCTGTTATTTTCCATATTTAGCTCTAGTTTCTCAAATTCATACTTATGTAATTGAACGTTTAAGAAAGATGTTATTGTTCTAATTTTATTTCTTCTACTTCTCCTGTTGCATATTCTATTGTTTCATTTTGAAAAATATATCCATGTCATTAAGAAAATCTGAGACCTTTAATCATAACAGCTAAATCTGAAACGTGCTTAGATTTTCTATTGCAAATACACATCTCTTTCTAGAAGAACTCTAATGGTTCAGATTTCTCTTTTATATATTTTTTGATAATTAGAATGAGAAGTGAGAAGATTAGAAAATGGGAAATTTTATGATTGGATTTATTCGTTGGCTTTATGTAAAAAAAGATGAAAAGCTATTTATAAACAGGTCGAGAAATAACTATTTACAAAACAAGTCAATTTGAAATTCAGTTTTATTCTAGAATCCAGAATTAACCGCCCAATAGAAATGAATTAGTGTATTGGGATTCAAGCCACATATTTAAGATTTATCACTCATTCAAAAAAAAGAGAAGAAAAAAAAGAGAGAATGTTATTGTCCAGGATATTGTCCAGGGTTGCTGTGGATAGAAATTATTGTCCTTATAGCTAGGTTGTTAGATTGGTGTGAATGGGACTGTGTTAGCTACAGATTCATGATTATTTCAACATCCTTCATGCAAGGTCTTATACGTTGATCAAGTCCAACTTTATCACATTATCAAGATTTATTTTGACTAAAGCCTTGGTGAGGATATATGGAATCTGAGAGTTTATAGGAAATATAATTTAATTGGTTAGTCAATTTTCAATTTTTAATGTGATGAAATGTCAATTTATCTCAAAGTGTTTAGTCCTATCATGTTGGACATGATTTTTATTATATTTATGCTAGCATAGCTATCATAATGCAAATTTAAAGATTTCTCCACTTGGTATTTTTTTTATTTTCTTAACAATCCTTTTAACCATATTCCGTAGCCAATGCTTTGCATGTAACTTCATCACACTTTCCGAGACCATATACTTTTTTACTTCTCTATGCAAATATAGACAGACAAAATTAGAGAAAGTCGTCTTAGATGGTTTGGTCATATTAAACGTCGACCATTAGATGATCCGATTAGGAGAGTAGATGTTTTAGATTCGACTTGTGTTAAGAAAGGCAGAGGTAGACCTAGGAAGACTTGGGCTTATTGTATTAAAAATGATCTTAATTTATTAGAACTAAATGAAAATATGACACTAAATAGGACGCAATGGAGAAAAAGGATTCATGTGGCCGACCCCACGTAGTGGGATTAAGGCTTTGTTGTTGTTGTTGTTGTTGTTGTATGCAAATATAATTTTCCAATACATAAGTATAATTACTAGAGGTTAATATTTAGTCATGCATAAGTATAATTACTAGAGGTGAATATTTAGTCATGCATCCAATCGTCATATGTGAAACCTTCACTTGTTTTTTTTTAAATGAGTTTTTGTATGGTTCGCTTTTTCCTTGTGCCATCTTGAGATATTTTAGAATATGATGAACAACTATTATTTAATATTTATTATGGTTGTTCATGTATGTGCTTAAAACACTAACATGGAACCCAATATCAGGATGAGTACCTACATTTTCACAGGACATGCTTTTGGTGGTGATCCCAAACTTTTTAAAGGTCCATTGAAATTTCTTCTAGCTTAATCAAAGCATTATCATATCTTGAAGTAGAAAAAGAATATGCTTCCTTTGGTAAATTACAATATTTTGCTTTGTTCGTGTCGATTCCATACGATAAAGTATAGTAATTTTATTAATTTTTCTCTCAATTTCTCTTGCCAGAAACCGTTTCAGTTAATTTTTATGGTGAGTATTTTATAAAAAGAATCTAAGCAGTTTGATACTGAGTGCTCTTAGGCTTTTTAAAAAGTTTAAAGAATATATCAGGCTAGACATAAGTGGATTAT
The DNA here is from genome assembly GCA_003013225.1 of Phalaenopsis aphrodite. Taxonomy (NCBI): domain Eukaryota; kingdom Viridiplantae; phylum Streptophyta; class Magnoliopsida; order Asparagales; family Orchidaceae; genus Phalaenopsis; species Phalaenopsis aphrodite. The sequence continues at coordinate 1,165,416 of NEWO01000072.1, forward strand.
TTGAGGTCATATATAGCTTTTGACTCTACATACTTTCTGTATACTTTGTTGACGTCCCTCCAATTTTTCAAATCATATGAAATCTTCATGTTTACTTTGTCCATAATGTCTACCTTCTCATCCTCATTTTGAAAAACATTTGTAATGTAAATTTGATCTAGATACCAGTCTAAAATTGCAACTTGAAAGGGTGAAACTAGCATTGTGTTGACTTTAAATAATGGGAGAGAATTTTCTTATAGTCAATACCATATGACTGGTTGGACCAATTAGTTAGGTTTTAAAGTTATTCATGCTCATATTTGTTTTATTTTTGATACTATACTCAATTTGCATCCGATCAATTTTATCTTGGTGGAAGTTCATAAACTTTCGGCATAACATTTTTCTCAAAGTTTGAATTTCTTCTGCTCAAAAGTTTTGCCTCATAAGCATTCTTTGGAATTTGCATTTTATCAAGAGACGCGGCTGAAGCACCTAAATTTTGGTGAAATCCCCCTCATGAAATCATAAATTAAGTATTTTGTGCACGACCTTACTTCTTTCTTTAAGATAATAGGGTAGTGGAGATTACTTGATCATGTATGGATTTTTTTTTTTACTTGTTTTTTATTTTATTGGTTCATTAAGTATGGATTCTTGGGTGTATTGTTGATTTGTTGTTTGCCTCCCTTTTTAGTTTTTATTTTTTCTCTTAGTATAGACAATAATCTCATTTTGTATATGTTGGAAAACCTCTTTTGGCCCATAAGGATAATTATCTCGTCAGATCTTTCCTGTATTCCCGTGCAAGTCATAGTCATTTGCCTCCATATCTCACATAATATAACTTTTTAGTCTTCTCTTCTTTTCAACATGGCAGAATTTTTGTAATACTTAACATTGCGATGTACATATTATCATTAACCTATATAAACATATGTTAATCTAAAATATACCATGTAAAAGTTTAGGGAAAATTACATACATAGCTCCCAATTCTTATGGATTTACCTATCTCACACCCAAAGTTTCATTTTTCACGCACAACACGTTATCTATTGATGAAAAGATGGATTTGACTATTAAAATGTGATAATGAGTGCTACCTTTTATATGATGTTTGTAATTATGAAAGCTTTGGTGTGCGATAGGTAAATATGGATGTTTTGGGTGCTTTGTATGTAAAAGCCTCAAAAGTTTATATCTAGATATTTTATTATGCATTATCTTATGAAATAATCTTAAGACTTA